>JANHFX010018767.1:0-16910 GCA_027560015.1 Chloroceryle amazona | reverse complement strand
TTTTTTTTTTTTTTTTTTGTTTGGTTTGTTTTTTTTTTTTTTTTTTTTAAAAAAAAAAAGTCTGATCTCTAATGTCTTGTTGTATACCAAATAAAAACAGTTCTGTACATTCAGAAGTAAAGAACAGCTGAAAGGTGACAAGTGTAATAAAGAAGCACTGTCCTCCAGACTGATACTGTGACACATTTCCCCAGACTTTTCCCACAGGGGTTGGAGGGCAAATCTGTGCCTGCACCTGCACAGAGGTGCAGCCTGCTGGGATGGTGACCTTAGGGCTGTCTCCCTGATCCACCTCTAAACACAGTAAAGAAGAGGTGGGCAGTAGAGGTGGAAGAGACAGTATGTAAGTAACTTTTCAGTGTTTGACCCCACCATCCCTGAGGCCACTGGGAGGAGGATGTGTATTAGATTCTAATCTATTGTGCACACTGTCTCTTCTGGAGACACAACCTTCACTATGCTTTACTGTATCTTGGAATGTACTAAAGGGGGTGAAGATGATATGATGATATCAGGTATCACTTGCATAAATGAAGTAATGCAGATGGATTAAAGGCAGTATAAACCTGAACTTTCTTTGAGAAGCTTTTGATGCTGCCACTGCTTCTCACCCTGTGATAAGTGCTAGGAAATGTCCAGCTGCTCAAAAGAGGTACAAAGAAATCCATCTATATGAAAAATTTTCTCTTAAGACCCTTGGTAATTCACCAGAATCTTTTCTGTGTGTTCCTGGCTGTTTGTGAAGGATGAGTTTTGAAAAGAGTGCAAAGCAGGGATTTTGTATTAAGCTTAGTTATTTGTTTTAGTGGCCATTGGCCTTGCAGAGAAAAATTCTTCAGCAGAAGTACAGAATGTCAAAAGCACAAATGTCTGGGCTCAAGTGTAGGGCACTGATTGAATCTGGACTAAGGGACACCTGGTTTCCATGCAATTTTGAGTTTGCAGTAATGAGTGATGAGGAATGCCAAGGATGATGATGATAGTAGGTCTGAGATATATGGATAACCTTCTGTGCTACAATCCTTCTTTTTCTGGACAGGGAGCAGTGTGAAGTGTAAAAAACAGTATGAAAAATTGCCTGTCTGACTTATGTTCAGTGTTATGGAAAAGCAGAGGAGAGTCTTGCCTCCATGGGGCAGAAATGTGGCTTCTTTCTACATCTGGACCAAAGGATGTTGTATTATTTGTGTTACTGCAGCAAAGATAAAAGAAAAAAAAACCAAAACTTCACATGCAAATCAGGCCAGAGGGAAGTCTCAATCCTCTTAGTAAAGGCAATTCTTCAGCAGTAAGGCTTCTCTTTACTGCATCTGCCACTCCAGCTAGAGTGCATCAGTATGGAACAGCCATACAGCCCTGGCTCAGCCGTTTCTGTTGATAAGCAGGCCAAGCAGGACAGGGTAAGAAAGGACAGGTGTTTTACAGAGACAAAGGACTTGTGTGAGCATGAGCTCATGTACCTTATTGTGCTCTATACTAGAAAACTCTGGAAAAAAAATGCAGTCCCTTACTCCAAGAAGCTTATGCTTTCATCATCCCCTTCTAGAGGCAATGGACCCAAACCATCCCAACTCTCGTTTTCAGCTTCATGCTGCCTTCTCCCAACTAAGAGTCAGAACTTACCAGTGTCACAGGCAGAAAGAACTTACAGAGTAGTATTGAATAAGTTTATGATGAAGTGGGGAGATGAGAGGTGGTAGACCCATTTATGATACACACATTTTATCATTTGCACAGATTGAGCTTGGCACTTGTAGTGGCAGACTTTTCACCCAGAAAGGATGAGATAGCACAGTGGTGAATAACATTATTTCTTTTGAAAAGGGTGATAATTTCTCCCCCAGTATGTTGTTTAAGCAGTAGATTAGTATTGTTTTGCTTCCTGTAAAGCCTGCTGCCTCCCAGTTCTCATAGCTATGCCAGCTAAACTATGTGGGGCAGCACCAGGGTTAATTGCCATACTCAGCTTCTGGGTCCACGTCTTATCTGGGGATCTTGTTGGGCATTCAGTGGACAGAGTGTCCAAACAGGAGGATCAAAGATCTTTTCACTGACTTTCCCACCCCTCTGAACATATCTTTGGCCACAGTGTGCTTCCCTCAGTATACAGCCATGTGGCTCACGCTGCCCATCTGCACAGATAGCCCTGGCACCGCCAAGCCTGGTAGGAAGGACTTGTGGGACCAACAGCCTAGGAAAGCCAGGGCATCAAGGAAGGAAAATGTGATTGCCTTTGTTGTGATGATGATGCCTTTTGGGAACTCGGACAAGGGGCAGTGTCCTGTTTTTCATCATCAGGAATGCCCTGTCTCAGGTTAGCAGAGGTATTTCTCTCTGTGGCTGATCAACTCTTCTGTGCAGAGAAAGAAACCAAACTGCCTGTTTGCTGATAGATGCTCTGCCCTGCACTGGAGTGGACTTGCTTGACCCCACTCAAGCCTTGAGCAAGTCCTTTTTATTTTTACCTGTATGCATGGTGCATTTGGTTGGTCTCTTCTTTCTTCCACCACTGGCTGTGCCAGGATCATGGAGCCTTTGCTACTGCAGCATCAAACCTTGATGAGGTAATGGTCATTTCCAATGAGACCAGAGGGTCTCAGTGGTGAGTGCAGGAAGTGAGCAGATAAACCCTCACTGTACTGGTGGCTGTTGCACAGTATCATGACATGTCAAATGGGAAGCAAAAGAGGAGGAACACCTCATGAGAGATCTGCCACTGGCACAGCTGGTGATGCTTAACCTTGTTTCTCCAGAGACACTGGTTCACAGGACCTGAAGTTCTGGGCACTGATGTGCTACCTGTCTCAGGGACATCTGAGGACCAATCAGGAGTGCTTTGGAGTATATCTTTTGCTAGTGCAACTTCCAGGTTTTTAAGATATCTCACCAGTCTCATGCCCCATGAATTTGGAGGCAGAGAGAAGAGAGGCATGTCTCAGAGTCTCTCACAGAGAGACAGGGCAGAAATCCCTGAGTTTCAGCCCTTGCCAATGCTAGATGACCTAGCAGGGGAGGTGAGGTGACCCCAAAATTTCCTTCTGCCATGTGAAATGTACTGAAGCAAGAAGGTGATGGGCAAAGTAGAGAAACATGGTAGGATTAAACCTACACAGTGCAGCAGTTCCAAAAAGCCCCACCCCTTTCTCAAGTCTAAGCACAGGAACTGACTTGATGACTGTGCATCTGCTTAAAATCATGCCTGGATCCAACAGTTTCACAGGGATGGAGTCACTGTGCTTGGCGGGCAAGAAGGTAAGAGTCTTAGTGAGAAAA
The DNA here is from genome assembly GCA_027560015.1 of Chloroceryle amazona. Lineage (NCBI taxonomy): Eukaryota > Metazoa > Chordata > Aves > Coraciiformes > Cerylidae > Chloroceryle > Chloroceryle amazona. The sequence goes on along the minus strand of JANHFX010018767.1, from coordinate 13,637 downwards.
CCCCTAGAAAAGCTCAGCACTTGTCACAGAGAAGAATTTCTAACATCTGGAAAGTTGAATGGTTAGGTGTTGGAAATGATAAAAAAAGAAAATGATAAAACAGAGAATAAAGGAAAGCCTCAAGATTTACTCAGAAACATCCCATCATTGGCAAGTACACATGATCCTGGTAGAAGGACCATTGTCCAGTCTGTGGTTTTTTTTATCTTTCTGTTGCCTGACATGTCATAATATTGTGTCTTTGTGTGAACTCACATCTCTTTCAGTAGAGAAACCAGTTTCTGAAGGCCAAATGCCCTCTCACAATGTGTGCACTACAGGGTTGTTATGCCAAGAGGTATGATAGCAAACAAGATTAGACCTCTAAGGCTGGGGCATCCTTCCCAGGAAAATCTAGACTATTTATGCCAATGTACTATTCTCTCAACCTGCACCCATCCATCTTCCTCTCAAAGATGAAGAAGAATCAATGTCTTCTCTAATGGGGGACATCTTATGTGGCCTGAAATCCAGACAAAGTAACTGACAACAGGACAGGGAGATCAATGTCAACGTCAGTGTATATTATCAAAGGGACTGCTGTTTACCATCTTAACATACCCTTGACTGGCTGTGTTGCATCCTGTACAGCATTATGAAAAAAAAAAAAAAAAGAAACAGAAAACAATGAAAAAACAGAACAAACCACCCATTTTTATGATCTTTACTTTACATTTTCTGCATGAAATAAGACCTTGATCCTTGTCTTTTTTCACAAAAGCAGATTCTGCTCTAACTAATTTAAAAAAAAAAAAAAAGGAAGAAAAATAATGTTTCTAGAAAAGTGATTTAGATGTAGAAATTTTTGTAAAAAAAAAAGGGAAAATGAAAAAAAAAAGGAAAAACAACAAGGAAATAAAATCAAATGACCTAAAGAGCCATCTTTGTCTACTCTAGAGGTGAGAAGATGTGATTGGTGGGTGGCACTTTCTGCTCTCAGAGCTATCCTATGTCAGTCAGAGATGTGCCAGAGCCCACGTAATGCCGCAGGAGAGTTTCCAGGAAGGGCATGCTCACCAATTACTGCTGGGTGCTTTCAAAAACTGTCTCCTTCACCTTCTTTTAGGGTGGGTGGGCAGAAGGGTAGGGGGAATGATGGGAAGGGGCAACCAGAGTTACCTTGATTTTATTTTGGGGTTTTGTCTGGAGTAGTTTTGTTCCTGAAGTGACAGTTTTTGAAAGGCGATGATGAACAAAAGTAAAAACAAACTTGAAAATAGTTTACGATTTTGTACAAACCATTATAAATATGACACAAAATGTTTTTAAAAATGGTCCATACCAGTGCCAAAATAATGTAATGTGTATATTAATTTTATTAATTTATTCTCTTTCTTTTTTTTTTTTTGAAAAAGGTGTTAAAACACAAAAACTAATTATTTTTTAACAAATTATGTATGTGGACATAAATGTACTTGAACGCTATTAATTATTAATTGGTTAGGTATCTTTCTTGGGCTTTTGGGTTTTTGTTTGTTGGTTTGGTTTTTTTTTCCTACCCAGAACAAGCATACCACTTCTAAAATACAGCCTTTAATGGAGAAACAGTCAACTTTTCTCTGCTGGTTTGAATGTTCTTACATGTTTCCATTTTTTAAGACTTTAGGCCAAATATGTATTTCTGGCCTCTCAAAAGCAAATCAATGTCACCATCCAAAGGATTCAAACTTGTCCTTAACTTTAAATGTAACTGAAGTGATGCCATTTGAAATATGTGTCCAAAGGATTTTGCTAAGGCTTATGCAAAGTTTTCTGCATGTCCAAGCATTCTGCTGGGTTGAACCAAGAGCTTGGATATGCACAAGCTCTATGATACTGCCTAGAGCTGAGGGGAAAATCTGAATAAGTCCCCAGTCTTATTTTTTTCTCCATAAGGTGAATAACTTACTGTAACTTTGAGGAACAAAGATCAGCAATTACAATTTCAAAGGCTCTTGAGCTCTATTTCCACAAGCAAATGAAGTACTCAAGCACTTCTAGTGCTTCTAGAGTCTAATCCAAGAGTGGATTAGACAGGACCATTTTCAGAAATGACTGATAGAGTAAGGCATTTAGGTATGTCATGTTAATAGGTTGAGTCTTAAATTCAAGTTTCCCAAAATTTTTCCCCAGATCTCTTTTTAAAAGTTTAAAAGGCTTGGCCTTTTGAGGTCATCTAGAATTTTTTTGGATGTGCAAGTAAGGCTGTCTGGACAGCCATTGCAGAGTGAGTGAGTCTGTTGATCAGTTGGGGTGCTGCAGTGCATCAGCATCACTCAGCATAGGGCTGTGGGGACACAGTGGGATGCTGTTAGGGAGGTGGGACCCAAAGCCAACTGTGACTGCCAGTAAATTGCAGAGAACTGGCTTTGAATCCCCACTTTCTTATGGTGCAAAGTGATGTTGCCATCCCACAGTCCCTCACTGCAGCTGCACTGAGTGTCCATACTCCATCCAGTCTGTGCTCTTCACAGCTTGATCTGCTCCACACCTCTGTGGCTTATGCTGTAAACATACATCTAAGGATGAAAAATACAGGGAAAATTTTCAGGAATGCTGGTGGGATGCTGGAAGTCTACTTGCCACTGATGTGACCATCCCTGAGTCCCTGATGCAGATAGAGACATGCTGTTTCCCTCACACTCAGTCAGGAAAATAGGAAAATTTACACTGCCTGATATGCTCCAGCTGGGCATTCAGGTATCTCTTCTCAGCTGGGACCTACTGCCAGTGGCATCAGTGTGAGTGCTAAAATGAAAAAAATAATACTAGGAACTGCATTCAGCACTCAACATGTGAAATCCTTGCTCCCCTCTCCAACATCAACCAAAGCTACCACCCATTCAGCAGACTGACTGTATGATATTTGGCAGGTGATGGGGAGGAAAGTTATTTTTTGCCTTTGGATTTTTTTATCACTGACATCTATATGTAATATAAAACCATTACCTCGTTATCTTCAAATGTGACAATTCAACTTTTAGCTATACTCACCAGCCATTAGGACAGATCTTGTCTTTAAAAGACCCAAAGGCCTTTCCTGGAACAGCCATAGAAGTGGTGAGGCCATGAGAGAATTACTACCCTCTCCTTTTGGACTTCCTTCCCACAGACCCCATATCTGCTTAAAGCTGAACCTTTTTGAAACGTAACACATGAGCTGGATGTCCAGTCCTCAGGCTTGGATGTCCAAACTCCTGAGGGTCTCAGCCTCATCAAAATCATAGATGCAAGCTAAAGAGGCTTTGCCCCACAAACAGTAAAAGCCAATTATTTTGTAGCTTTAAAAGAGAAATAGCAAGTGGATAGAGTATGTTGTGTTTATGCTTAAACGATGTAAGAATAGAGGAGAGCAGCACAACAGAAAACTTTTCAAGCTGTGATGGTGAGTTACAGTTCCTGCTAACCTGCCACTCCAGAGAGCTTCTGTGATACTCTTTCCTCCTGCCTTCATTTTATTAGGAATAACTGTTTATGTTTAGCTGCTGGAAAAACTCACATCTTGCCATCTCATGTAAGTTAAAGTGATATTTTAGTCCTGTTAAGCTAACTTTACCTTCCTATTCTGTTTAATCTATTGTCCCCTGGGTTTCCATGACAAGATCTCGTACTGCAACAGGGAAAAAGGTTTAATTTCTTCTAGTCATAATTCAGGTCAAGGTGCTAATAACTGCTTCACATCCATAGACACCTACCCAGGAAAACTACCCTTTGTCCTTTTATGAAAAATATTTTGCCTAGATTAGAATTTCAGAAATTTTGCTATGTAAATCCATATCCTTAGTAAGCAGTACCATTATACACCCAAACATCTTGGTAGCCCAGCTAGAGTAAGTCTACATTGCAGCAACAAACACCCCATTAAATTCAGTACCTGCCCATCTCTGTTACAGGGTACTGAAAGGACTTTTTATTAATAACAGCAGGGATAGTGTTATCACTAATGGTGCTAGTAAACTTACTGAATTTTCAAATAATGATAGAGCTCCACATTTTCAAAAGCCCTTAAGTGATTAAAGCATTCAAGTTCCTCTGACTTGTCAATGGCTTGGGCATTTAGGTTGCATAATAGTAATATCCAAAGTTATATGCAAAGTTTGTAAAAACATTAATAGCATGTTCAGATTGGTTTATTCCAGAAATTCTCTTGCTGTTGGAATGAAGAAATCCTCAAGATCAGTTTTCATAACAGCATGCAAGTATATCAATACACTCCCTCCTGACACTGCTTGCGGAAAATACCACTGCAGATCACACTCCAAGTTGCTAACTTCCAAAAGTTTGGAAGGTAGCAACAAGGCATAGTTTAGTGCATTGCTCTGCCAACTATCATGCATTAAAGTGAATATATATCTTCTTAAATTTGAGAATTAACAGACATTCTAAACAAAGAGTTGTTTTGGAAATTTCAAACTAATGTCTTTAATGCACGTGAAATCTTCAGTGTCAAAAAGACTTCATTTTTTGTTGATCTATCTTTTGAGCATTTTGTGTCCAAGAATAAATTATGTTTTGACCTGTATCAACACAATCTTCATTGACTAATTTTAGGCAGGCACAGGCAGAAGGAAAGAAATTCACATAAAGAAAAACTGAGAGCAAAATGGATACTGAAACTTAAACGAAATAAAGTATTTTATTTCAAGGCAGCTGAAAAGCATTTCATTTTAATAACCATAATTTAATTTTTTATTATTTTTAGTTTTTGAAGGAAAAAAAAGAAACACAAACATTTTCCAGCCAGTTGGTTTCTGAAGACTCATCTAATAGACTGTGCTGAAAAATCCTTTAAAGTCACTCTTTGCCTGGAGAGGAACTGAGACAATTCCTCTGCAACTTGGTTTGAGGGAGCCTAGACATTTTGTGCTAGCTGTTTAGATCAAGCAGCTTTCTCTCAGACAATACACTTCTCTAAATGAGGGTGATGCTGAAGCAGCTGCTTAAATCGGGCACTGTGTCAACAGTTTAAATATTAACTGCTCCATATGTTCTCACCAGCCCATGGGAAATTCAGTATCAGCCAGAGGATTCAACCTTGAATCCTGTTCATGGACGTTTTCCCCTAAACAGAGCTGTTCAGTCAGGAACAGCCTGGAGGTAGCTGACATTCCCTTCCAACAGCCAGCTTTGTCACTCTGTTCCTTACTCCAAAAGGGCTAAGTAGGAAGACAGGGCTTTTCCATAACTGCAGGGTCTGTTTCGGCAGGTTGACACAAACACAAGGCAAAAGTAATTCAACATCCCAAGACTTGTCTGCAGAAAGGTTGAAGGCTCCTTCTCCATGAAAATGAGGACCTATTACCTCCAAAACAGGTAGGTTTGAGGCCTTTGGCTACTTGGCCAAAAAAACCCTCACTGTAAAACCTTCTTCCTACAAACCACCAGGGAGCTAGCTTGCTTAGGGTCAAGCAGCCCAGCAACAGCTATTGATGACAAGCATTACGTCAGACCCTGCACCAGCTTTGGCTAGTGGGTTCGCTTCAGTTTTAACATCTTACTAAGCCCAGTGCAGGAGTCTGGCCTTGCAATAATGAAGGCACAACTTATGATAACAAGGTCTGTAGCTGGAAACTTATATTTCATAGGAGTTCCTGGTTAAAAATATGATTTATATAAGCTGTTATGGACAGTGGTTTTGTATGACCATCACAGTTTTAGTCTGTATCTTTTATGTTAAATATCACTCTATGTTGTTTATTTACAGATCAGATCCTAAATCAGGATTTAAAAGAGCTCCCTAAAGCTCTTCTATACTGTGTCAAGGAAGGATCTGACTTCAGCCTGTACCCACTATAGGGAAAAAAGACGTACCCATCCTTTTCCCCTGTACTTGAACTCAGGTGACAACAGAAGCAACATAGAAAACTGTAAGTCATTGTAATAAGAATCAGTGTCAGCAGATAAGGCAGATACAAAACTGTATTCTTCATGCTCCATGTCTAAGATCTCTGCTCTACAGTCCCTCAGAAAAGAACTCCCCCCATGCAGAAAAAGCTAACATTTTGGTGGCATGATACAGAGCTCACAGTGGTACTGTTTTGAGATAGTCCATCTACCATGTATCCGATCCCAAAGAGTAAATCCATCCTCACCCACCCACATCCTCACACCGTATATTCTTTCAGTCTGTGGGCTTATTGATGAATGATGAGTACACTTTAAACTGGATTCATCTCAGTTGCTATGTGGAGATGCACCCTCCTCAGGGAGCTGCGAAGATTACAACAGGAGCTGCTGCCCAGCTTGTAAAAATACTGAGTTTGAAGGTGGGTGCTGCAGGTACAGATGGAAGAACCTCTTTTTAGAAGAGGGGCAGAGAGTCAGCATTCTGTTGAGCACCACCAATCACACTGCTGCTGGAGCTGAAACTGATGCTTGACTCTGCACCTGGACATCAGTGTCATCTGACAAAGACATCCCTCCCCTGCCATGCACCTGCAGGCAGAGCTGCTGGCAAACCGGTTTTTCTGTGCAACAAAGACAATACACAAATACTATTACTATTTCATATTTCTATTTCTAGTCTCCATTCCTTTTCCCAAAGGCAAGTTCTTTTTTTTTTTTCCCCCTAAAGTTTGATTTAAATCCATTTTGCCATTTTGAAGTCAGATGGGTGAAAATGAGCCAATTTTAAATCAAAGTTGCCAACCAGTTTAATTTAATTCGGTGAATTAATCATGAGCCTAATACTAAGTCCTTCAAAAAAAAACCACAACCCAACATGTTATTTAATTCATGGGAATATATCCAGGGCTGTGTTTGTATTTAAAAACAAAAAAATAGGTTTCTGTCATGAAGACAAGCTCTCATAAATGTGACTGCTGGCACCTGGTATCAGTCATTAAATGTTTATTAATCAGGTAACAGGTTTCAAGTCAAAATCAAGATTTTGGAGAACTGAAATAGCAAATGACTAATGATTATTGAATATTTGTGTCTAATGGCATTTCTATACCTGTTCCAAAATCTTCTGAACTCCCTTCCACAGCTAAACACATATTTGTGTACAGCCCTCCAAAAGAATTTAACTTTCTCATCTTGGAATCTCTTACAACAGTGCTTCTGATCAGTTTGTGCTGGATGAAGAAAAAAACATAATTCATGAAGTGGAAGTAAAAGCTTGGTATGTAAGTACATGACTCCTCATTTTTACATTTTTGTTAAAGTTTCCACCTGGCTTCACGTTATGAAACAGCAATGATGATTCACACTACAAAAGCTCATGAATTCCTCAGGAAGTATGTAAGCAGAGCAAAAGGGAGCACCCAAGAATGTTATAAAGAAGAAAAAGAAACACAGAGTTCAGGTCTTCAGATCCCCTGGTGTAGTACCCTATCCACTGAATCACAGCAGCATCAATGGTCTCTATGGGGAATTTACAAGGATTCCTGCTGCAGAGAAGAGCTTACTCACCCTGCAGTGGTGGTTCAGAAAGAGGAGATAGGACTGTCATCCCAGTCAGCCAATGTTATATACTCGTAGAGCTGTCCTTTGAGGCAGGATAAGGTATCTGCTTTGCAGCTTAGGGAGAAACTCCTACATCCCATTATGCCAATGTGAGTGATGAACTGGTGGAAGCTCTTATGCATCCTGGGTCACTCTAATTATAGAAAAAGGTTATCCACAGATGGGTGTGAAGAGGGATGAAACAGAAGAGGATGTTTCACCTATCTTCTCTCTGCCCTACATATTTGCACATATATTGACTACTTGTCACCATGCCAAATTCCTAGACATGTAAAGGTATTGGGACAGTGAAAAGCATCTTCTTCAAAGACCTTAGAGGTGAGTGGATGGTGTTTTACAGAAGAGGAACATTTCCATGAAAATGTCTTTAGATCACCACTTTGTCATCATTCCTTATGGCAGAGAGGGGGTTGATACATAGACAGGCAAAAGGAAGATGAAACTGATTACCACTGAGGAAGTCTTTTGCAATTTCCCCCCAGACATGTGCCTAGTACCTTTTCTTAAAGAAGGTCATTCACAGAAAAAGCCTCTTCCATATGCAGCTCTCAAGAGCTTGCTAGCCATTCCTATATGGCTAATAAATCATAGAGGCAGCTGTTACCATTGGCATTTTCCTTCTCCCTTGAAGTGTTAGCAGCCACTGAGTCTGAAGTTAATTTCACAAATTAACCTGAGAGTACCCCACTAGTGTTAAAATCCATTACTTACATGAGGTTTGTATTTCTCCTTTAATACTGATTAATTAAATTATTTATTTCTGTAAGTATGTATTAAGAAGGAAGGAAGGTGACTGGGAGAGACTGGAGCAAACAGAGTGGGCTCCCTCTGGTTGCCAAAGGATGCTTGGTTTCCTCACACCAGCTGCACTTCCAGGGGAGTCCTGTCCTCCAGCATAATCAGGAGGTGAGGGATCAATATTAGGAACATAGAAATGTCTGTGTTGGAAGGGACCTCTAGATGTCAACTAGTCCAACCCCCTTGTTGAGAGCAGGGACATCCTGAGCAGGTTGCTCAGAGATCTGTCAAGCCCTACCTTGAATGTCTTCAGGGATGGGGCCTCAACCACCTCCCTGGGCAACCTGTTCCAGTGCTCCACCACTCTCATGGTAAAGAACTTCCTCCTTACGTCTAACCTAAATCCACTTCTTTCTAATTTAAAACGACTACCCCTCATCCTTTCACTACAGGCCTTTGTAAACAGGCCCTCTCCAGTCTTTTTATAAGCTCCCTTCAGGTACTGGAAGGTGGCTGTTAGGTTTCCCTAGAGCCTTCTCTTCTCCAGACTGAACAATCCCAGCTCCCTCAGCCTGTCCTCATAGGAGAAGTGCTCCAGCCCCTGATCATGTTTGTGGCCCTCCTCTGGACCCACTCTATCAGGTCCATGTCCTTCCTGTGCTGAGGGCTCCAGAGCTGGATGCAGTATTACAGATGAGGTCTCACCAGAGCAGAGTAGAGGTTGTCAGGTGTCTGGGTTGCTTCTCAGTTCTTCATAGACCAAATAGCTCTTTTCAGGGATGTTGGCAGAGAGGCTTGAGTAGCTGTCTCCTCGATGTAGTTATTTTTTTTAGTGTGCATGGTGGAAGACTGCATGAATTGGTCTGGCTTCAGCTGTTCTGTGGAGTGATAAATCTGGGCAATAAATGTGGCCTTATCCTGCTAAGTCCCTCACTCCACTTGACAGGGAGGAGGGGAGAGGCATGCAGATGCTTTTCTCCTTGGTCAGGAAGATGCTTTCCTATATGGTGCCTGGGGCAATTTCATAATATTCCCACAGGTGAGGAATTTCCCTGAACGCACAGAAAAAAGGCCTTAAAGGCAGGCAATGGAATAGCAAATGGGGTATTGAGCCTGCCTGCTTCTTACCATTTCCGATTCTTTCCTAGTTGGTAGGTCAAACCCATTCTCTATCTGCTGCTGGAGAACATGTTCTGGGGATGCAGTTGATGGCCTCAACCTCCCACAACAGTTACTTCTGTAAAAAGGAAAGCCATCAACATGTGAGGGGTGGAGCAGCCTGGTATGACCTCACCACCCCAGAGATGTAGGACCTACTGCTTCAAACTCCTTCAGGCACAGGAGGGATCTGAGTCTGCCAGCATTCTAACTGTAACTGCTGAGCTTATGTTGAGATCAGGATATTTCCTCCTGCCCCAGTTCTGTGAGGCTACGTAGTTTCCTCATTTCTTTTCTTCCCATGGGACAAAAAAACCCCATTCTGTATGAGATTTCTGATACAGTGTAAAGCCATGCACTCTACATCTCCCACCTTACTGTTAGAATTGCTGCTTTACTTTGAGTAACAAAAATGAGTGTGCTTGTGTGAGCATAGCCCTACTTATGGGATGAAATTAAAGTTCAGCATTGCTCATAGTTTCATGCTTTGATATTCTTGAACACAATATACTAAACATAAACAGTCCAGGACATCCCTTCTATAGAAAGGGGATACATTTGAAGTGCATATTTGTCTACACAATACCTAATCCTGAGCGTGGTTGAGCACCTGCATAATTGCAAGTGGCATAAGTGAGGTGGCATCCCTTGTCCTTTGTAATGATGTTGACCAGGAACCAGGCTCCATCAGGTCCATGTCCTTCCTGTGCTGAGGGCTCCAGAGCTGGATGCAGTATTACAGATGAGGTCTTACCAGAACAGAATAGAGCTGTAGAATCACCTCTCTCAATCTGCTGGCCACACTTCTTTAGATGTAGCCCAGGATGAGATTGGCCTTCTGGGCTGCAAGCACACACTGTCTGCTCATGTCCAGCTTCTTGTCAACCAGCACCCCCAAGTCCTTTTCTGCAGGGCTGCTCTCTATCGCCTCCTCCCCCAGCCTGTATTGACAGTGGGGATTGTTCTGGCCCAGGTGTAGGACCCTGCACTTGCTCTTGTTGAACCTCATGAGGTTCACCTGGGCCCACCTCTCCAGCTTGTCCAGGATCCCTCCAGATGACATCCCGTCCCTCTGGTGTATCTACAGCACCACTTAGCTTGGTGTCATCCATGAACTTGCTGATGGTGCACTCGATCCCACTGTCTACATCATTGATAAAAATGTTAAACAAGACAAGCCCCAGTATGGACCCCTGAGGGACACCACTTGTCACTGGTCTCCATCTGGACTTTGAGCCATTGGCCGCTATCCTCTGGATGCTGCCATCCATCCAATTCCTTATCCTCTGAACATTCCACCCATCAAATCTGTATCAATCCAAATTGGCGAGTAGGATGTTGTGGGGAACAGTGTCAAAAGCCTTGAAGAAGTCCAGATAGATCACGTCCATAGGTCATCCCTTGTCCACTGATGCAGTCACTCTGTCGTAGAAAGCCATTATGTTTCTCAGGCAGGATTTCCCCTTAGTGAAGCCATGCTGGCTGTCCTTGATCACCTCCCTGTCCTCTATGTGCCTTCTAGGAGAATCTGCTCCATGATCTTCCCAGGCACAGAGGTGAGGCTGACAGGTCGGTAGTTCCCAGGGTCCTCCTTTTTATCCTTTTTGAATATAGGTGTAACCTGTCCCTTCTTCCAATCACTAGGGACTTCACCTGACTGCCATGACTTCTCAAATATTATTGAGAGTGGCTTGGCGACTACATCTGCCAGTTCACTGATAACTCTGGGATGCATCTTGTCAGGTCCCAGACTTATGTATGTTCAGGTTCCTCAAGATGTCATGAACCTGATGCTCACATACAGTGGGAGTGACTTCACCACCTTGATTCCTGCCTTGCGGTTTTTTGACTTGGGAGGTGTTGGGAGAGAGGTTGCCAGTGAAGATTGAGGAAAAACAGTCATTGAGAAATAGTCACTAGCTCCCTGTTCTTGTTCTTCAGGAGGGTATGTTTTCTTTCACTTTCCTTTTTTTCATTGATGTACCTGTAGCAGCCCTTCTTGTTATTTTTGGGTTTTTTGCCAAGTTCAGTTCAAACTGTGCCTTTGCCTTCCTGACCTCATGCCTACACAACTGGGCAGCATCTCTGTATTCTTCCCAGGATATCCATCCCTGTTTCCAATGTCTGTGTAGCTGGCTCTTTTTAGCTTGACCAGCAGGTCATGACTCAGCCATGCTGGTCTCTTCCCTTTCCTGCTTGATTTCTTACACTTAGGGATTGAGAGCTCTTGTGTTCTTTGGAAAGTGTCTTTGAAGGTTTGCCAGCTTTGCTCTGCTCACTTTTCCCTGAGGACCATTTCCCAGGGTGTCTTGTTAATTAACTCCTTGAAGAGCTGGAAGTTAGCCTTTCTGAAATTCAGAGTCTTGAGTACACTCCTTGACTGATTTGTGACCCTTAGTAGGTCACTGGTGCCCAGGCTGACTCCAGTCTTGAGATCCTTGACCAGTTCATCTACACTGGTGACCAGTAGTTCCAGTACTGTATTCCCTCGGGTAGGGCTGTCTATTTCTTGTCCTAGGAAGTTATCACCAAGGCACTCCAGGAGACTCCTTGACTGCCTACTGCTGGCTGTGTTACTTTTCCAGCAAATGTTGGGGTGATTGAAGTTCCCCAGCAGAACGAGAGCCTGTGAGTACGACACCTCCTGTAGCTGGAGTAGGAATTCTTTGTCAGTAGTTTCCCCTTGATCAGGAGGCCTACAGTAGACTCCAACCTTGTTGCCTTGTTCCCTAATTCCTATGCATAGGCTTTCAACTTGCTCGTGGCTCTTCTTTATGGAAATTTCCTCACAATCAATCATTTCTTAATATAGAGGGCAATGCCTCCACCCCTCCTTCTTCTCCTATCCTTTCTGAGTAGCTTGTAGCTGTCAATAGCCATACTCCAGCTGTCAGATTCGTCCCACCAGGTTTCAGTTATGGATACTATGTCATAACCTTCCAGCAGCACAGTAGCTTCCAACTCTTCCTGTTTGTTGCCCATGCTACATGCATTCATGTAGAGGCACTTCAGCTGGGCAGTTGGTCATGTTCCCTTTACAGAGAAACACCCATTCATTCCCTTGAGGTGTTTCCCTGCTGGCTGTTACTATCCCAGGAGCCCCTGGCTCGTCTCTGTCAGATTTTGGCTGTGCTGCTGTGTTCCCAACATGCTGCAGGGTAACAGGCTGAAGTTCCTTAGTAGTGCCCCCTTCCCTCCAACCTTCATGTGTCATCCTTCCTCTTGTGAAATGAAGGCCTGATGGTAACATTATCCCCTTCCTCCTCATCTGCTCGATCATTCCCATGTTCTACTGTGGGTCCAAGCTCATTGATAGCTCTTGCACATTCCCCTTCACATGGCTCAGTATCCTACTTTCCCTGAAACAGCAGTGGAGCTGGTACCCTGCCCCACAAGCATCCCAGACTTATTTCCAGAGAGCAGTTTTTTTCCCTTTTCCCCCTTCAAATATATAGTTTAAAGATCGGTCAATGAGCCCAGACAATTCTTGTGATAAAAACTTTCTCCCCCTTTGAGAAAGATGCACCCCATCTGCTGCCTGGCCTCGTCTAAATTGACCCCTAGTCAAAAACCTCAACATTCTGCTGGTGGCACCAATTACAAAGCCATGAATTAACCTGGACAGTCCTCTTCAGTCTTTCTGGGTAGATACTCGTGACTATGGGGATAGAGGAAACCGCCACCTGTGCTCCCACTCCCTTAACCAGTTGTCCTGAGACAGACCTCAGTTTTCTTTCAAGGTCGTCACTGCCTATCTGGAAGGTCAGTAATGGATAATAATCTGGAGGTTGTATCAGTGTAGGAAGCTGCCTTACCCCGAGGAGACAGAAGACTTCCCTTAGAAGTGGGTCAGGTCTGCATATCAGGCCTTCAGTTCCCTTCAGGAGGGAGTCACATATAACAATTACTCTTCTCTTTTGTTTTTGATGGAAGATGTTTGGCTGATGGGTTTGGGCTTTCTTAGTTTTGGGAACACTTCCAAGCCAGGTGATTCTTCTTCCTCATTGGCTGGCTGCACTTGCAGGGCATCAAACCTGTTCTGCAAGAGTACCTGGGAGGTTGGGGGCATAACTGAGGCAATGTGCCTGCTGCATCAGGTAGAAACTTGTTGCCACTGCCCCCCGTCAAGGGGGTGGGGTAAGCTCGTCAAGGCAGTAGTTTGCTTGGGGTAAGGTGTGCAAGGCAGTAGTTTGCTTGCTGCCCTGACCATGGACCTGCCTCTGCTCCCTCTTTTCTTTTAGGTTTCTGCCTTCAGT
>JANHFX010018766.1:0-27924 GCA_027560015.1 Chloroceryle amazona | reverse complement strand
AATAAGTAATATTCATTTATTAAACTACCATTGATTTCCTGGAAATTATTAAATTTATGTTTATTTCAAATATCAAATAAAGCTACCTGGATTAAATAGCTGCAGTAACAAAACAGTAATTAAAAGATAATAAATTCAGGGATTTTATATAGAATATTGATTTCTACATGAGAGCACAAATTTATAGTTTATAAAATATAATGAAAAGTGATCTTTCATTAATATATTTTCTGAGCAATGGATTCAAAGTTCAGTGAAGGGAAAAAAAGTATCATGTAAATGCCATGCTTACAAAATATTAAGAAAAGTAACAGTGACTCACTTCAGTTTATTGTAAGAAGTTTACCTGAAGTTTATTAAATTCATGGACTTGTAGGCTTATGCTTTAAGCATGGAAGTGCTGAAATGCCATATAAATACAATGTTTTCAACAAAAATAGCTACATCAAGTAGAGTCTTCCCATTCTCTTCATATATAGCACAAAATTAACATTTAGGACATGTACATTTGTGTAATCAAGTTTATTTATGTGTTCTGCTCCTTTAAACCAGGTGTCAGTAGGTCAAAGAAAAAACTCCTACTGAAGCCGACAAGCTGCAGTTGACCAAAATCTGGAAAAGAGAGGCATGTGTGATGGGTCTGTATACAGACAAAAAAAAAAAGTCTTTAGAAAAAGTCCAGAGCCTTCAGAATTTTATACAAAACCAGATCTTACATCTTTTGCGTTTGTTTTACTTTAAAATCTTCATCAGATTTACAGGTGAAAATGATAGTTCTGATGCAAAATTACACATTATGTGAACTGTTAGAAACTTGAACTATACCTTGCATATGTCATCAAAATTTCCTTGGACAATGTTATGAATCCTGGAGCTGCAGGGAGTCTACAGTTCACCGAGGCACAACCTCTTAGATATCCACTTAGCTATTTGCTTGATTTGTAATTTTTGTGCTCCACTGTTTTGTGGTAGGATACACAGATGGATTCACACAGAATGAAGTCTAAAACTTTACTGAAAAGATAGGTAAATTCTTAGTCCCAGTTTTGACCTTGCCTGAAGGAAAGCTGCAGATAAGTTATGTTAAAACAGAAAATCTTCACCCAATTTTTCCCCTAATACTTCACTAAAAAATATGTATATATATTTGAAACAGTGCTCTTCGCTTATCCAAATCACAAAGAACTCACTGAACCTTTTATGTTGTAACATACTATGGGAATAACTGTCTTTCAAGAATTGGATATCTGAGGGGACTTAATTAAAACGAATTTTCATATAATTAACAAAGAAAACTTTGATATTAGAAGATAAGATATCAATGGACTAGAGGAATTTCAGTAAGAGTTTGTATTTTAGTATGTCATGTTCATAAAGTAATTTTAATCAGTTAAACTTTGTCTCAAAATGCAATTTGTTTGCAAAGATAATAGTACAGTAATATTTATCAAGATCCTTCAAGAACCTTTTATCACTATATGCCAGAGTAGAGAGATTAAAATAGCAACCAACTAAAAAATTAGGTCTACCTTTTCACACCTCATATTCTAGGGTATCATTCATATAGTTACAAAGAACTTGCTACTTCAGTGTAACTGCAGATGCTTCTTACAGCTGAAAAATCTGACCAACAGAGTAACCCAAGGAACATTTGAAATCAGTATCTGTCAAACCTGGTGGTAGATATCAGAAGAGAGTCCTGGAGCTTTTTACTACCAGTTGGAATTCACAGGTCTAACCACAGTGTTTAGGAACCTTCCTAGAGCTCATGAAAGCCAAGTTTCAGTAAGTACCACCTAACATAGCCAAAGGAAATGAGAAGATGAGAAGTGTAAATATTATCTTGCTTTTCTCAAACTATGACGTAAACATTCTTAGACAGAAGTTCTTCCCTAGAATTAGATTCCCAAGTCCTCCCACCAACCACTGGGCAGCATCACACTATTTGAAAACAAGGGATGTGGTAGTGCCTACTCTTTTTAACACTCTCCTTTTCATATATGGAAACATAAAATGTTCTTTCCACATTGTGTCCCACTGACTAATTAGCACTCTCTATCCAAAGAGGGATTTTAGATGTAGGAAAGTTCTCCTATGGTCCACAAGTCTTTTGCTCAGTTTAATTTAGTTGGTTTTTTTTTACTTCTGTAGCAGTTAGCCTTTCTGTAAGCAGAAGGATCTGAAATGTGGTTGGATTTTTTGTAATCTATTGTACATATACATGAGTGGACAGCTTATCTATAGTGGATATAGTGAGTGCAGCCACATTCCAGATATTTTTTTGTTTTTCAAATAATTTATTTTCTTGAGACTTTGATGCCTTTGTGGACAAAGCAATACAGACTCTTCACTACACTGCCCTATTTTTTATAAACTACAGAGAAGGAAAACCATGTTGACTTCAATAGCAATTGAAGAAATCATGACATTAATTAAATCCTTCACATGGTTGCTTCAATGAAAGAGAAAGACTTCTCTAGATTATACTTGAATAATTTGTGACACCAATTGCAGGACACAGGTAACTATTGTGAGAATCTGTTACCTCAGCAGATGGGTGTAAAAAAATACAAATATAGCTGTCATGGAGACCTTAACCACACTGGTGGATGAAACAGCTATTTCAGTTTAAGCAGATGACCTGAAAGAATTCCCCCAGGCTGAGAATAGGACTAGAACCTATCCCACATAGTTTGTCTCTTAATACCACAAGGAGAACACATGCAGTGGGAAAACACCTTCACAAATAAAAATTATCTAGTATTTAACCTCTCAAACCATTTAAACTTTCTTTACTCATGGATCTACCAGAAAGGAAAGATGTAAGATAATTCTCATAAAGTTACAGAAGGTCCTGAAATTACTTTGTTTTATCCACATGAGAACCAGATCCATGAGAGATCCCTATTCATCTTAATTTTTGTGATCTAGCAGACAATAAATCTGTCTTTTTTCTGTATGCATAGTTGAATAACTTCCTTCCAGGAGTCCCTCCAGAGCTTGAGAATTGTTATCAGCTGCCTCTAGGCACTAGTGTTCTGATAGCTGTAATAAGCAGAATCAGTTCACTGTTCAGCAATGCCATAAGATGGACAATGAACAGATGAATATATTAATTGATATATCAGCCTCCTTATAAAGGACATGGCATCTCACATACAGCTGGCAATAAACATTATGCACAGGGATTGTCAGTCAGCATTTACACATGTTGTCACCAAGTACGAAAAAATGAGCCATGGGATAAATCTAATCTGATGCAGACACTCCTGCCAGGCAGTGCCCACATTCTCAAGTTTCTAGAATGTGCACCTCTGAATGATCTAAGAAAGTTCCTGCTACTATTTATTCAAAAGTGATAAAATTTTGACAAAAAACCCAAAAGTTCAGTTTTGCAAGTAAAAGGGACAATTAGCAATCCTAAAAATAACAGTTTTACACTTCAAAGAAATAGATAATGTAGTGAAAAGACACTTATGTGTCCAAATTGTAAGGAAATGAGTTTATAATATCTTCTGTGATATCAAAGTTTAAAGTTACAAATACAAAGTTTTCATTCACAGACTCCAAGGGTCTGTGATTCAAAGGTATGGGAAGACAATTACACAATTATATTTTGTGACTCCTACCATGTTGCACCACTGCGACAATGTGAAAAACATTAAGCAGATCAAACAGAATGGAATGGAAAAATTCTAATCAAAGGCAAGAACAAAACCAGCTATCCCTTAGCAATATAATATCAGCATCTTCTAATGAGATTTCTAATGCATGTATAAAACAATTCCTTTTTTTTTTTAAGGCCAAAGTAGACAGATCCTGAATGACTACATGGTGTTCTGTTGTTTGACTGGGTTTTTTTTGGATGTTTCTCCTCAATCTCACCCCCTCAATCAAAACAAAATCCTGACATTGTTTTCTCTCAGAATCCTAAGATAAATCCCATATGCAAGCCATCTGTTAAACCACTACTCCTTCAAGAGAATGTCTATCTTTAGGGTATACTGCTAATTGCCCAGATTTCTTTCAGGGGACTACAGTACACCTTTTTTCCAATCTGAAGCTGTAAACTTTATGGTTTGTGTTTAGCTTGTAAGAAGACAGAACGTTCGTAGGCCAAAGAGATAAAGCAAACACTTCACTTCATACCAGTAAAGCACATGAAGATACAACTCATCAGAGAAACACAGTCACCTTGCATATATCCCCCCCCCCTCAGCTAACTCTTATATCTCTTTAAAATGTGTATGCTCATATGACTCTCGTGGGACACAGCTTAAAGCTTGTCTTCTTTGTCATTTATTAGCTATACTAAGGTGCTACAAAAGGCTATTCCCATCGTTCTTTTGTTCACCTTTCCTCATGCTGAAATTAAGTTACCGAAGGGTGTTCTGGCCTTTATAACTTCCAGCCTCCTTTGTCAGGTACCTCCCTCATCACGTCTAACAGCTGATCATAAGGCTCTTCTACTTCACTCTATAGCTAAAATATTTCTTTTAACAAGCTACTTGATTCCTGAATGTTTGTGTTTTATAAAGGACACTTTTAGTTAACACTTACTCTTCAGGAGCTCTATATTTATTTTTTTAACCTTAAAGATACTAATGGTAGGCAAAGACTATATAGAGTTCAAAATATCAGTCAGAATGTCAAGAGTTTATGAAATTGTCAATTTCTTATATAATCACATTCTGGAATATTTATTTATTTTTAGTTGAGTATTAATTGTTTTCATCTGAGGAAAGTTCAAAATAGAGGAAAAAATTAATAAGATAAAAGAAGACAACTAAAGGATCAATCTAGTAATTTACATAATTAATATTTTTTTCATTCAATAAGAAAAAGACAGAAAGAAGATGAGAGAAAAGAAAATAGAAAAAATCAATGGATAAATACAAAATTTCTAGAAAGTTTTAACATTCAAAATATAGGAAATAAAACAGAGCCAAAGCCAAATATTCATTTTATTTAAAATCCCACTGAACACCAGACAAAATGAATTTTATTTTCTGTGGAAAACAATGGTTAGTATGTTTTTTGATAAATTCTAAAATAATAAACATTCTGTCAGATAAAACTTCACCTGTCACCAATATCTTACCACCTCTTGTTTAGACTATTATCTGTTTCTATGTAGGAAATATACCTAGAAATGAACAGAAGTTTCATAATTCCAGCATGTCATTTTTTCTGTGTACCATGGTCATTTATTTGCATAAAATTTTCAACTCACTTTTTAATTATTTATAAAGAAATAGAAGAAATGTAATTGCTCACTGGACAAACAAGTGCAAAATTCATGTTTCAAAGAGTTTGCAGAAAAGATTAATTTTTATGTAGAATAGTTTTGTGTTGCCTGTGCAGCACTAAACAGGAGACATACTTGCACACACGTCCACCCACTCACCCTGAAATAATTGATAAGGTGGTTCTCCAAAAGCATTTCATTTTAATGTTGCTACTGCTTTGAGTATTATTTTAATTTACCACCTGCTTAATAATATTGTGTAAATCCTGGATATAGTCCAGCTTTCTTTGCAAATTCATTGCATTCTCTTAAGAGTATGTTTATAAAGTAAAATCTTTGTCAATTTATAGAGCTTTCCCTCTTCCATTTCTCCTTCTATGTTCACTTAAGCAAAAGAGAATTTTTATATTGCTTTCTTATTTTGCCACTGATAATATAAGAGAAAATAGTATTTCTCCCTTGAGAAAACATTCCTTTTTTGGTATTAACCCCACTTTGCAAGTAACCACTATAGGATTCCTCCTGGCTATACCAACAACTTAGAAAATCACAGATTCTGCATATGTCCACATTTGATTAATGCCAACCTAAGTCATTACAGACTTTCACTCATAGTTGGTGATAGAAACATTTTTCCGAACTTTTAAGCGTTAAACCTCAGCAGATGTTTCAGTAAATTAGAGAAAATTGTGTATAATCTGCATACCTATTCATAGGTAAGAAAAATGGATCTTAAAAATATAACAACACAATCCAAACATTCTAAATAGGCTTAAGTTACATAATAATAATTATAATAATTATGGTAGTTTACCTTATATTTCACATTCTCCACAATAATGTTGAGTATTTTGCAAATATTAATCATATTAACTTCTTTGAGCCTGCAAAATCAGTTTAATTGGTTATCTGTTTCTCTCCTGGCACATCTTTAATGCCAGATAGCTACTTGGTCAAAAGATTCTATGACTTGTGACAGTTTAGAAATGTGTTAAAGTAACAAAAAATAATCTGAGCAGCTGGCAGGTTGTGATGTGTGCAGATTTACAAACGCTGGGGGTCATTCTATGTTTTCTCTCTTTCTGTCGACACAATAAAACCTTATTGTAAATATCTGAATCATCTAATTTTCCAAAACAGTAAAATAAAACTGGAAAAATACAGTGTTAGAGGTCTGAGATTCCAGACTCTTTTGAATCATATCACAAATCTTTATCAGTCAATGGCACTGCTATTCCTATACCACTTTGAAACTCTGCCAAATGCAATGCTGTCTCCATCCCCATTCCCTACATAAAAGGTCGACAGTTCCATATGGGTACTTATCTAAAGCAAGCAGTCCATGTGTCAGAGTTTGGAGAGGTTTTCAATTAATTTTCACAAATTCTTTCTTGGAGCTGTTGTATCTGAATGAGGGAATATAAGAAAATTCTGCATCTGCTGTCCTATTGGCACACACTTTCATTCCAGCTTCACATGGGGTGTGTCCTAAATTACCTTAGATAAGGCTTTCAGACATAATTGTTTCCTTTTCAAAATGGGAATAAGACTTCGGCACAATGCTGAATAAAAAAGCAGACTGAATAAATAAAGGGGAACTTTCATTATTTTTAAGGTCAAAAGGAGCTATTATGAGGATTTAGCCTGACCCTTTTTAAAACACAGAAATTCAAATTTACAAAATAAAACACTCATTAAGATTATAAATGTATTATTCATATTATTACACAGTGAAAAAATAAACCAAAAGGTATCTCATTTTGGGAGGCACAGCACAAATTAAAAAAAAAAAAAACAACAAACAACAGACTTTTGAAACAACAGGTGTTTCCTTTCACAAGAGCCAGGTAGTCAACATGCAAGTCAAACAGAGTGTAGGGAAGGGTGTCTGTGTCTAGGCAGATGTTTTTGATAGAAAATATGTCACTGTGCTTTCTTAAATGGCCATAATCTAACAGGAAAGACAAAATCAAATGATAGTATGGCAGGGGACAGGAGAGGAAGAAAAGTGAGGACATTACAGAAGAGGAAATTAAAAAAACCAAACAAACAACTGAGAGCATGGCATATAAGGATTTTGTAGGAATCTGTGCAAAATATCCAAGAGAGTGTCTAAACGTTTTTCATTTTGGCAGCTTCCTTATTCCTTATTCCAGCTACTGGGTTGAATCTCCCTATGTATATCTCAATGTTTTGTTGCAAAGACCTAAATCCCTAAAGCACTTTATGGAAGAGCTCTTTCCTGAATGCCTCTCTGTGGATGCAGTCCGTGTTGGATATAGCTTTTCTCTATCTCCTTTTGTAACTCCTCTGTGTACCTGAACTTGCAAGTCTCTGGCTGGTGGAATCTCAAAAGAAGTGAAAGAGTTGAGGGAAAGGGTCATAGTGTCAACATCATGTTTATCTCTGCTTCTTTGTCTATGGAAATTAAGGTTGTCAACTTCATTGTTGAGAGGTGATACATAGTAGGACATTGTGAGGATGCAATTACCCTAATCAGCTGTAACTCCATCAGTAAGTACGTTTATTTTACTAGGCTATTTTCCATAAAACCATTTATCAATTCTTAATCGTTAATGATTCTACTTCTCTCTAATTTTTGTATTTTCTTCAAATGTGTCAGTTCTATTACACTCTAAAGAAGTCAGTCTTGGGAATCAGAGTAATTAATTTTGTCATTTTGTTTTCCAAATTTTCTGGAATTTTTGTGATAACTTAAGATTCATGGAAACATGTTTAAAAGGTCCAAGAGTTCATAGTCCATTTTTTTTAAAAGGCACAGATATTATATATGACTTTCAGGATTCAAAATAATAATAATAATAATAAACCTTAATTTAATACTCCCCAAATAATCCTGAAATAAAGGACTTTGAATTACAATTTTGTCATGCTCCATAGATTATTCAGAAATATTTAGCAGTTATTTTTCCAATTTTCTGCAAAATGATGCATAATTTTGTCTTTCAGACCTAGTAATGTATGTATATCACTGATATGACTTCTTCATTTCCCAGAGTGTAAATAAAAATTAATGCATTTTTGTTTCTAAATTCACCTGGACATCAATTTTCCACATCTGTCTTTGGCCAGCGTTAACACCTAGCTTTCTTCTGTAAATGTCAATTCAGATTTATGATATCAATGTGATCCTTCCCTATTTGATCAATACTTCTAATCTGTTGTTTATTTTTTCTTTCATGAGCAGTTCCTTTTAAGCAACTATTATTTCTCAGTTACATAACAGAGAGAAGCACCACAGAAAGTTCTTAAAGCTTTTGGAAGCTGTGTTTTTTTCAGATTTGTATATGGAATGCATATTGCATCCAACCTAATTAATGGAGATATATTAAAATTGTCAGTCCAATACAGTTCTTTTCTCCAAAAATTTTAATTAACTAGAAGAATGAATGGAGGTTAAAGAAAAATAAAACATATATAAATTTAATTCTCTGTCAGCATTTCCTTGTCTTAGAGAATACTGAATTCTGATACTGCCCATACACTCTGAAGTATTACTTTCCCTTAATGGCATAAAGCTCTTTACTCATTTAGGGTGATACAAAGAAAGCATTTTCATAGAATTATAATTTACAGAGATATTCGTAATTCCTAGGACTGCCCACGTGAAAACACTGTAAACCAGTATGCCTAGACTATAATATCACTGCTAATTCTACGGATTTAAATTTCTTATTTCTCTCTAGATTAATAAATCCTAAAGAAGTATAACCATATTATGTTTGCATTTCAGCCATAAAGGAGCAACAGAAACTCCAGAAGAAGAACAAGTTTTTCTCAATTTCTATAATTAAGAAGTAAACAAACAAACAAACAAAAACAAAAACAAAGCATCAAAAAAACCCCAACCAACCAAAAACCCGAGATTCTACTACTGAAATACTCAGTTATTCCTTCATTGAATTTTAGTATGAACACTGTCTGGACTACCGCAGAATTTATTTAATTCTTCTACTTAACAGTCACTGCAACTTAGAGCAAATATGCAGTATGCCATCTTGAAACAAAGATTTAAGTACAGTATTTACCTTTGACTGAAAATTATTACATTTTCTTAAAAAAAAAGTAAAAATGAATTCAACTGCTTTTTTTACATCTTTGAGATAATATTATCATTAGTATTGGTAATAACCACCAATGCAGTATAATAAAAATAATAACAAAAGAAAATAACATCTGCTTTGAAAAATTAAAGCTCTGAGGGTCTTACTGGGATAAAAAGAATGCTCCTAGAATGAATTTTCAATATTTAGCAAGGTCAGAGTTTATATTTTTACTTAGTACAACATTTTTATTTTTTTTTTTAATTTTGGTTTGCAGTGTTATTGTTGTTTTTTTCGGTAAAGTTCATAGTACTGCTAAGGAATATAAAATATCAGATTTTCCAGAACACACATGATACTGTATTTAAATAAAATAATAGCAGGAAATATCCAACTATTTCATTTCTCTCTGTTAAGAAATCTTCAACAAAAATCAGTGCTCTTACAACTGCTTTTATTTCATTAGAATGTTAATTGAAACTCCTTTTATAAGTTTTCTTTTTGAGGTCTGTTTTACATTTGGGAATGTAAAAATTTATTCAAGCATGAGGTGGAAACATTGCTGACAATTTTCTTCTGTGATCCCCTGCATTTTTTAATCAGTAGATTAGAATTCAACAGACAATCTAATGGAAATGTATTCAGTAGTTTACAAAAGCTACTTCAAATATTTGTTCACCATTGGTATCAGATCCAATTTTTCTGAAGAGATGAAAAGAATATAGCTGTTGTTTTCTTTTATTCCTTATATTACTTTTTCAAAGGTAGACAAGCAAAAGATGCATTTCCACTTGGAAATAACTAGGAATAGCAATCAGCAATGATGCAATAACATATGTGGCAGATTAATATAAGGAATAAAGAATAATCAGTCAGCCTTGTGAACAGAGTCAACATTAAGACTGGTCTCCAAAGCAGGGAATTCCTCTGGTCATGCTGAGAGAAGTTTGACCTTGTGTTTTGTGAGAAATTAAGAGAATATGGGTGGGATGAGGCTATTTTTTCTTTCAGCCTACTACTTCTGAATGCTTTGGCAAGTAACAGGGCTTTTCCAAAGCTGATCAAAGAAAAAATATATCCAGGAGTTTCGATGATCCTGGAATGAGAAAAAGAGTGGGAATTATTTTCAAGGTGTTATTTGGGTCTATTTCCCATTGGAAGTTGAGATAATATACAAATATAGACAACTACAGAAAAATAGCACAGCAAGAAATGTAAGTATGTTTTTTTAGGGAATTCAAAACATGGCTTTGTTGTCTAAAAGGTACAAAACACATAATGGACTGTCATTAGTTGCTTGGCAACAATATGTTTGATGACATGCTGAATTTCATATTGATGCCTGAATTAAAAAA
The DNA here is from genome assembly GCA_027560015.1 of Chloroceryle amazona. NCBI lineage: Eukaryota > Metazoa > Chordata > Aves > Coraciiformes > Cerylidae > Chloroceryle > Chloroceryle amazona. The sequence goes on along the minus strand of JANHFX010018766.1, from coordinate 17,257 downwards.
ATCTGACTCTGAAAGACACTTTTTTAGACCACACTTTAATTAAAAAAAACCCTAACACATTGTTAACATTACTGTAGATTTGCCAAGAGCTGTTATTACGTCCGAAGACAAAAATATATATATAATCCTCAGTGATATATAATATTATTTACATACCATTAGCACTGAAAGTTTTTATTTTTAATAGTTTTTTGCAAGGTATTTATTCCTTAAAAAAGGAATAACCCTCTATACCTGATTAGAAGATCTGCAGCAGTGAAAATATTCTGCAACAGCTGAACAGTTAGTCCTCTGCACATATTTGAAATCTGCAACTTTGTCCAATATCTGAGATAGCACCAAATCCAAGTGTTTGTTTGTTGTTTGTTGTTTGTGGGTTTTTTTTGTGGTGGTTTGTTTGTTTGTTGGTTTTGTTTGTTTGTTTTTTTGTTTATTTGCTTGTTGTTTTTGTTTGGTTGGTTGGTTTTTGTGTTTTTTTGTGTGTGTGGTTTTTTTTGGTTGGTTCGTTGGTTTTGTGTGGTGTGGGCTTTTTTTTGTAATTTTATTTTTTATGTATTATATGCTATGTATTTATGAGTATTGCCATTGCTCACAACAGGTCCCAGGTGTTTTGAGTGTGCAAAACCTCAATGAAGACTTGCCAGGCTTGTTCTATCTAAACTTCTCTTGAACTGCCTGGTCATTTGTTTTTACTTGATCGCAGAGAGGCTGAGGGACAGTGACCATAATACTAAGTAAAGGGATAGATATTGTATAGTGTGTATTATAATTTAAACTGTGTCGTTATGAATGAGATTTTATCGGTAAGAGTGGTATTCTTTCCTTTATTTTCTTTTTCTTGCCCTTCAGTAAGATGCCAATTATATTAGTTAGAACTTCTTGTCTTTATATGATACTTTCTTTTTTTATCTCTAACAAAATTTTGAGTGTAACACTAAAACTTGAACTTCCACACCACCTTCTTTTCCCATTGAAATAGAATTAATTCAATCTGCCACTCTTAGAGTTCATCCCACTTTTATGGAATACTTAAATATTCAGACAGCCAAAATAAAGCAAAGATGATTATGAAATAACTTGCCTCTGTACCATTATCTTGTCTCTTTCATGTTTCTACATGTGTCTTGTTAGATAGAAACAGAACCCCCATAGCCTCTTTCCTTACAGCCCCTTTCCTTCTTGTTGTTTTGTTGTTTTTTTTTCCCCCCTCAGCAAGTAAAAATAAAGTAGAAATTTCATTTTCTTTTAGATGAAAATAGAAGGTAAAATACGTTGACTCATGTCATGTGAAACTGAGTCAGTGAGTTGTATATCTGTAATTGCAATCACTCTAAAATGTTTGCATTGCTTGCACGTTTATCATAAAAAAAATGGGATGTATAGTAACAGAACATTAGTTAATTGACAAAGTAATGATTTTTCCCATAATAAAAATTAATGTTTGGTGTGACCTAAGGCCTGCTCTTTGCAATGCTTTTAAAATATGAATTTACATGAGAGCCCATTGTATGTTATTTCATTCATATTGCCAATTATCTGTAAAAGAAAAGTTCATCCCTCTCTTGATGGTAAACATCTTGAGCCAACAGTGAGTTCTGAACAATATCAATAGAAAAAAAATCTGCCAATTTGGCAACACACTGTCTCAGACTACTAGACCTAAGAACAAAGCCACAGAGAGAACTGCAAAAGCTGACTCAGAATCCGGTCGGTGAAAGCAGTGTCTGGAATGAGGAAGGCATCTGATGTCAAGCACAAAATCAGACATGTTTTGTGTAGATGGCAGTTATCACTCTTGTATGCTATAAAACATACACGGCTTATATATTGTCCCTAGTTCTCTACCATTGAACTTTGTGTCCATAACAATGAAAGATATGATAAGATTTTGAATACCTGTGCCTTACAGTGATGGAATAATATTCCTGAAAATTAAGCTATCCTGGTTTAGACTGTAGCTAAAAGTTTACCTAGATTGATATTTTCTGAAACTAATGGAACAACAGAACTAGTTGAAATGTGGAACACTTAACGCTAGAAGGCAACACTGAAAACATGGAATTGAATGATGACCAGGAGTAGCCCATTTTCCATAGCTAAGTACTGTATAAAATCTGTTTTTAATAAGAGACAAAGATCAATAAATTTTCCTGATCCTAAAGTTTTTAAAGAGGAAATATATATGAAGAAACCACCACTAACTACACATTACAAATACCTATGACAAATAAATTTTTAAAAGTAGTAAATTTTAAAATTGTATAAAAGTCTACATTGCAGGAATTTCTGTGGTATATAAATTAGAATCTGAAGCATCAAAACTTCTTTTAGCTTCTCAAAGGTGATCTTGAAATAAGTCTTTATTTTCTGAATCTTTTTTTTTTTTTTTCCTTTTATACTTAGTGAAGGACAATCTAAAAAGGATGATGGATATGCAGCTCCGGTACATGTAACTGAAGTACATAAGATTTAGGCAGTAGAGAAAAAAATAACAAAAATAAATGGAAAGATGGAATTAAGTTTGAAGTGAAGATTGACAATAAGTTTTAGGGCATTTTTTTAACATTGCTTATCCACCCAGAACAAAATTACAGTTTGAGTATTTGATGCTGATATCTACAGCATCCCTATTCCTCTAAAAATTTTAATGTTTCTCTTTTGTACTATAAATACACACAAACCGACTTGATACATTATGAACCAACATATGTAATGATGTTTATTTTTCTTTATTTTATGTTAGCAAAGAATATTGCACAGATGGTTTGTAAAGTCTGATTAATAAAATATGACAAAGTGTGAACTCTTATGTAGCAATTTATGCTTGTGTGAATTGTTTGGGTTATGAAAGTTTTGTTTCTAAATCAAGATTTCCTGAAGTTTTTTTCTGCAATGACTGTTTTAAAATAATTTGTTTCTTTTAGCATGTACTGTCTTATATAGTCAAAGCAAATACTTTTCCTGACTTTAATGAGTTTTGGACCAGACAATTCGTTCATACTTGCAAGTTGTATCTGAAGTGAGTTAAAGTTACATCTAGATAGCTGGGATTTGTCTGAAACGGACAGCTTTGATTTTGTTTGTTCATATGCTTACTAGACAGCTGTTTTGGAATCAAATGCTTTGTTTCATATAAGAAAAAATATTGTTTTGAATAATTTTTCATTTTACTGGAATTCATATTGACAACTTTGCCTCAGTAATAAATGATCTTTATTCAAAATAAGTAAACTCTGAATAATATTTCTTTAAGTGTACAGACTTTGAAGGAGTTAGTTGTTTTGGGATTTTTTTTCCCTTTTATCATAACATATTAAAGCTTCGTACCCTGATCAGATTCCATTTAACCTACCCTGTGAGAATGTTTGACCAAAAATCATTTTCTTACTAGATTCTTTCATCTGCCACAATGTGACAAATTTTATTTCCAAGCTTGTCAGAAAAAAAAAATCTGCATGTATGTTACTTATGCCATAGTTTTTTTGAGGGGAAATTAGGGGCATCTTGTAATGCTAAGAGATCCTGAATATTAGGATTTAGAGATCAATATCATGTTTCCAAAATAGATTGGATACCACTATGTGACACAGGAGGTAAGAAGTCATCTTATACTCTTATAAATATGTTAAAGCTAAGTCAATTTTCTTAGTACTTGCAAAAGCCAAAGGGAGGTGCAAAAGATTTAAGTGGAAAGCATCTTGAAAAAAAGTCTAACTAAAAATATCTTTCATTAGAAGCCAGGAAAATGTGCTCTGACATAAAACAGGTTGTATTACATGACTGGAAGTTTTAAGCCTAACCCAGACTTTGTACCAGAGAGTCAAAAGACATTACAAATCCAGACAAGGATCTAAGACAAGCACCACCAAGGAGCTTCTTTCAGTAACATGGTAGCATTTTGAGTCAAAAAAAAAACCAAAAAAAATCCCAACAACAACAAAAACACACACACACAAACAGCCACAAAACAAAACGAAATAAAATAAACCTGTATTGCATGTTATGAAAGCATCTTACCTTGGTTTGAGGTTTGACCGTTTTTCCAACTCAAGTCATGTTGCACATGTAGTATGTCTTAGGGAAAACTTTAAGAGCATTTATGTCAGAAACAAATGATTCTTCACTGACTGCAGCTTATGGAGTCATTTATGCTGAGAACCAGCAAAGAACTTTAGCATCTGTTTAATATCAAGGAAGAAGGCAGCCTACTTGACACAATATTTTTAGAATCTTTAGATTGTGTAAAATTACTGTAAAAATTAACCAAAATTGATAGCTGAAAAACACATATAACAAAACAACAACTTCTTAGTTATCAAATGAGATAAAAATGTACTGTCATATCACATTAAATAAGTATTTGTATAACCAGTTGGAGAAAAGACCTGTCTACCTGCCAGCCTTTGCAGCTGAATAAAACACTGATTTCTAAGCCAACTAGAACTTGTTAAAAAAACTTCTGATGTTTTCTTTATCTCCAGCATGAAATAAGCAAGTGAAGTCCTAAATAAATTCTAAAATAAGATTTGTTCTGGTTCATGGACCAGATTGACACAAATATGACTCTGTTTAGGCTCTCCACAGTTTAGTTCCTATCTGAAAGATTAAAACAGGCTTTTAATCCAGAGTAGGAGACCTTCATAACAGATCTGTCCAATCAGATTTAGTACTCTTTTAGTCTGGGTAGAGGAATTGAAAATGTTTGCACCTCTCTTAAGAAGTTTATCACAAAAGCCAAGGGACTGAAAACAACTGTAGGAAAAATGAGGATCTCTAGTGAATGTGTTAGCTTATAGCACAGGTTTTCATTCTTTGTGGAGGTCTGCCTATTGCTGTAGCATGACCATTTCTTCTCTCCACTGACATCCACACACCTTACACCTCACTGAGCATTTTACTGACCCCATCTTGGCACTTCTTGCCACCACTCATTCTGAAATACAAGGTAACTGTTCCAACGCATGGCCTTGGGTACTTCAGAATGATGTCAGACTAATTTGAATTCTGTTTTTTGTAAAATATATCTCTTAGAAATAACTCTGTTCCCATACCTTTCATTAGAGATAACTGTCAAGCTACTATTGCTTAGAGTGGCCATTGCTATTATTTTCTTTTTAGAAATAAAAGTTAGGTTTTAAATAATCTGTAATTTCTGTGGGATAGCAATGTGGAAAAGTATTAAAATTCATAAAGGATTAGTCAGTCCTTTTTTGAATAAATTAAATTCAACTGTTTCCATAAATTATGATGCATTATTTATTTTATACAAGTTTGTCAAATTTATTCCGAATAATTTACTCCTCTTATAGTATTTTCCATATTTAGTTTTTCATTAAGTATAAATCAATATGTACATTTATTTCTGAAATAGGATCAGAGCTTTTGCACTCATGACTATTTTGAATGCTACCTGCATGCATAACAGCAAGGAATAACAGCTCATTAAAATGTTGAACCTGTTGTTAAATAAGAAATGCTCTCCACTCTTATAAATTGAAAAACTGAATATATTTTCAGGATACAAGATCTATCTGTGCAAGGTTGGATTCTGGAACATTTAGTCACAACTTTGTTCCATATGTCTCAGACCTTAATGATCTTTAATAATCTATGTAAAAAGACTATATTCTTATCTTTTTTCCTCCTCTTTTAGCATTTTCTACTTCTTAATATGCTCAGATTTCATTAAAATTAAGTCCCTTCAGAACATGACTGACCTTTAACTTGTGTTCTATCCTTTCACATTCATTTTTCTGTTTGCCTTTGTTTCTTCTCAGGTCACTTCTAATTTGCACTACCTTGTTCATTCATGTTCTCTTGAGCTTTTTGGTCATGTCTACATAATTCTATTTCTCTTTCCCAACAAATGTTTATCCCAATGCCTTTTTTCTTTCCCAGGTGACATCTGGGCTAACTCTTTGCTCATCAACAGTTAATCAGCTGTTACCTCCTTGGGACTTAACTTTTCTTCTGAAATTATATGTGTTAGATAGAGAATTCCTTTCATTATCTTCAGATATATATTCTCTCTGAGATATTTGCCATTTCCTGCTTCTGTCCTGCTTTTATCTCTACCACACCACTAGTTAAAAGCCCTTCTGTTCAGTCTCTTCTTTCTTTCAATGCAAATCAATTTTTAGATACTTACAGTTGTTTTTCTTCTATCTACCTTGACACTTTGCTCTTCTCTTAAAGTTTTATTGTACCACAGTCAAAGTCTTACTATGGCAAAAGAAATATAAATATGAGGTAAAAACTTAACTGTTAACCTGATTTTAACAATCTAATCAAAACACAGTGTTTGTACAATTTGTAAGTGATCAGTCCTTCTCTGACAAACTATGACCTAACATAGATGTTTTGATCAGGATCATCTGATTGCTTATATTTTTGATCTGGTACCCTTGGTACTCTTGAGCCAGTAGGCCTGTTACTGTCTCTTAACAAACTACAGCCAGAGAGTGCTTATTCTAGCATTTTATCTCGCCTAGAGTCAACCTATTATACTCCCAAATTCTAGTTGTTAACCTTTCCCATTGATGGCATAATCTCTAGTCTCCCTTGCTCTAAATTATTTGAAAGTCCTTCACTTTAAAACTCTCTCACCTATTACAACTGGAACTTTGTTTTCTCTCTATTTTATGGATATTGCTTCTGTTTTGTTGTTTTTGTGGGTTTTTTTGGTTGGTTGGTTTTTGGTTTTTTTTTTGTGTATGTATTTTTTTTTTCCTCTAAAATGGGGGAGGAGGAATAAGACCATAATGGAAAGCCACAACAGAGGTCTCTAACACCTATAAAGCTCACTAAGCAGAATATAACTAGCACTATCTTTCCTGGAACCTGAATGCATGCATATTACAATGGTAAACCAACAACTGTGTAAATATTCCATAAGACTGTGAAAGCACAGTCAGACTCAATTTTGCCAAACTATGTGAGCAATGTGATCACTGAAGGAGAAAAAAATATTTCTTTTTTTATCTCTTTTTTTTCTTTCTGAGGCAAAACTGTTGTGTTTGTATACTTCTTTTACATTTGTTTTTTATATACAATTTTTACTAGAGTAAAAGGAAGAGAGAGGTAGATAAATTCAGAAGAAAAATAAAAAGCAAAGAAAATAATTTTACCTATGCTAATGATATGAAAGCCTTTTTTTTTCCTGTCAACATTGTAACACTTGAGGAAAAAAAAAATAATAAAAAATCCAACACAAAACCAGAACCAACTAAAAGTAACCCACACAAACAAAACACAAACTCATGAAACTATAAATGATACTATTTACTTTCTGCCACAATATTAACACTTTGCAACAATTCAGTTACATACTTTTATTTATCATTTTCTGTCAATCATTCCTTAACTTTTTGTGTTCACTTAGAGAAGTGGGGTTTTAACTTTAAGAAACCATCTTAAGGTTATTATAAAACATTTCCATAGTTCCTAGAAGACCTACATTCTTCTATATATAAAGAAAATTAGAATGTATTTATTGCAGTTCAAAACAACAACAAAACTCAAACAACAAATATTGTATATATTAATTGCATACCTCATAACAAAGCAACTTGCCCCTCTTGTTGCAATATTATTTCTATGCAGATTCATAATCTCATTACCAGGCATTGCACATTTATTTAAGCAATTAACCATGAAAGTGGCTTTATTGTCCGAGATATGATATATGACCTGAAAGTCATTTGGTTAATGAGGAACCGGAAGTGCTTACTAACAAGGGCAGGTATTTTGTTGGCAGCATCACTAATTACTGTGACAAGCTTCTAAATGAAGATTCTGCATTCAGGAGTTTTGCTGGTTTTCTTCCTTCTTCATCCCCAGGAAAAAAAAATTTAAAAAAATCCTTTTCGTTTTCCTGTTAGAAAGTTTTTATGATAGAATCAAAGAAAGGTTTGGGTTGGAAGGGACCTTTAAATGTCATTTAGTCCAACCTCCTTGACATGGGAGGGGACATTATTGTGCTATATCACTGTTCAAATATAGTGTATCTTGACTTTGTGCTTCTCATGGAAATAAGAAATCCCACTATTCAAACTTAGGGTATTCTTCTTTGATGTAGGACAATATAAAAAAAATAAAATAAATATATATATATATATATATATACTTTCCATGAGGGTAGACCTAAGGAATCTGAAGAAAGCATGAAGAATATAATTTACTATTCTCAAAGCTGTATGAAGAGCAATTAAATTTTATAAAGGTGTCTTACAGAGTTACCACAAATGAAATAAATGGATTAAGTATGTTCTTAAATATATAAAAGATCAAGGACTAACTTTGTTTTATACTCTTCTAACAGTTATTCAAGTACCTGTTAGTCAGGTGTCAAGGACCTATTATTCAAATGTTGATCAAGTCAAATGTTGCTATTCTATCTTTCTGCAAAAGTAGCAATAAGTAAATAAAAAAAAGGTAAGTGAATGTTTAAATTTAATTACCTTATGAATGAATAAAAGGGGGGGTGTATGTAGATATTTTTTTCACTTCATGAAAAAAAAAGAGATTAGTTACATTGAAAACTGAAAGACTGATGCCCCCAAATTACTAACATTCATGTATATACATTCTATAATTGTACCTTACCGTATAATATTGCTTGAACAGTATTAGATTCTCCACTATAGTGTTAATTTCTATCCAAGGATTTTAGTAGACTGCAGAAGACAGGTATATTGTAATTCTCTTGTTTGAATTCTAGTTTAGATAATTTATACTTTACACCAGTGTCATAAAACAGATTATATGTAAGGAATTATTGTCATAATAGTTCTATCAATAAGCTCAGCACAGATGTTTTTATCCCAAGTGATGTTATATCTAGTTTATTATAAAGAAAATTTCAATTGTTGCAAGCAATTATTATAATAAAAACATATAGTTCTACTAAATAAAAAAAGAAAACCCTTATTAATCTAGCTCATTTGTATTACATATATATTCAATTATGCATAATACACAATGACACCTACCTTTTTGTTACCACTTCAACATGAGCAAGAAATATATAACCGAAAACTGCTTTATTATGAAAACAACACAGATAATAAGTACAGAAATGCAGGCTTATACAAAATGTATTTAAAAAAATTAATTGTTCTGCAAAATGCCTCTGTATTACCACTGGAAATCTTACTGTTTTATCAGAAACATTGAATTTAAAAAATCTAATTCTTTAATGTAAAAATATACTTTCTGGAATTTTATATGTATGTCTGCACATGTGTGTGTATGTGAAAAGCTTTCTACAAAGATTTTGAACCTGCAGGCTAAATGTAGTAAGAGTGCTTACATATTTAACATCTAGATAAAGCAGAATATTAGAACTATATTTTTCTGTCCCAGATTGATAGGAAATGTATTACTTTGTAAAGGGTTGTCACATACATTATTGTCAATTGTTGTTTTATATTGAGGTTTAAAGTACAGTTCTATTTTTATGAAAACTTTCATATTTTTTATGGATGTACAAAAATTTTCTACTACATTTGGGTCTATTTGTTGACCTTGTAAAAATTAAAACCTTTCTTTTTTAGTAAGGCAAGAGACTAGAGGAGTGTGTGGGCCAACCACTGCGCTGTCATCTTTCCATACTCCCTCCTCAGAGTTCACATAAGGTGAAATAGCATATGTACTTTCTCATAAGTATGCCTTACACAGAGCAAGATACACCTTTCCCACAAGAGTTCATACTATGCTATTCACTGTTGCATTCTTCAGTAACCTAGTTTTTAAATGAGGTTATTGTCAATGCTTTAGACATCTCCATAGTTCCTCTCTAGTGATACTGTTAGCACCATTAATTAACTCTGTGTATTTCAACAAAGTGCTCACAAATTAAACAGAATCATATTCTATGGATGTTGAAAAGTAAAATACTTCTTTTATAATCACAATTTTAATTGTAACTTTATATATTCATTTTTACTTGAAAGAAATTTGCAGAAGCATACATGAAAATTCTTGGAAAACACTAAAGTTCAGTTAACATTTTTATATAGCACTGTAACCCATATATAGCATTGGCTTTGCTTAGTTTTAGGTACAGGTTAGTGAGAAATTTTAGTAGTTGATATTATGCTGACTCAATAAGAGGTGAAAACAGTGAGCTAATAGGAAAGGAAAGCAAGGTAGTAAGTATTGTAGCATTAACTAAAATACACTCTGGAAGTATAAAGCCAGGACTTAAAGCCAAATGTCCTGCTGAAAATCACAGCTTGTTGAGCTTTTCTGGACTTAGAGGTATTAAATGCCAAGAAAACACAACCTGTTATGCTGATGACAGAAGGATGTTCTGGATTCTTGGAAACAGGGGTCTTTGGGACTTTAAACATAAATTAATTGAAGAAGATGTGCTCTTTGACACATTGTATGTCACTATAAGGGCCAAATGGATGAGAATCTAATTGGGTGGATAAGAACTTTGTGAGGAACTGGCAGAATCATCTGGACCATGGCACTGGAGATTACAAGGAACTTTATCCAGGCAACTGATGGGAAAAAAAGACCAACCAAACAGAACCAATAGTAACAGAGAAGCACATAAAATTTAAAATTTCATGCTTAAGATAAAAATCAATAAAATAGTTAGCTCACTATTGTTCTCATGCAGGTACTAGTCAATACTTTAATCAAGGACTGAAACTGCCATGAGTAATTCTTTTAAATCAGCAGATAATAACAAACTGAATTTAAGGGAAATAAAGTAAAACAAGGTTTATAGAAGAGAAATTCAAGACAATCTTGGCATAGTATCTAAAAGAATGAAAACAAAATAGGTATCTGTATTTATTTAGTGCTTATATTGTTGTATTTATTGCATTTTCATTGATAACAGGAAGATCTGAGGCAACTGGCCTAAGCCTGTTTCGATGTAGACACATGCATGTAAACAAGTGAAGTTAAGTAATATGAAGAGCACTGAAGAAGATAAACCAAAACTTTTCAGTTAGGTTAGATGCATGTAAGAATTAGGGATATAAACAGTTCTTCACATCTGCTAAAGGAGAATAGGAAGTAGGGCAATTAAAATCTTTACTACTATAATTTTTAATGTTCTATATTTTTATTTTTTTTCCAGGTATCCTAGATAATAAAATTATTTAACTTTATTGCATATTCAGATTCTTGTAAAAAAAGATTGCTCTAGCATTTTTTCAAGTTTTTGAACAGAAATGTGAGGAAAGTCTCAGAATGAATGTAAGAATGCAATCTCTTTTAAAATTATTAATGTAATTTATAAATACAGTTTGATTGTAGAAGTTTAATTTTATCACTTAAAAGATTATTAAAAAAACTTGTGATGGTGCATCTGGGTAGCCAGCAAGAATAATAGCCATTTCTAAATTTTCTTTATTTATTCTATTAAAAACACATCATTGTTTTTAAAACAACAAATCACATAACCATCAGCACCATATGGAAACCATACAGATGTGATGAAAGCTTCTGAGAAAGTGGAGGAATATCTGCTATACAGAATTTGTAAAATGCTAAAGTTCACAATGCCTCATCAGTTCTTCACATTTCAGTCAATTCATTATCACCAAATAGAGCTTATGAAGCTCTTTTGTACTCATATCAGAAAGACCCTGTCACAAAGTGTTCTAGGGATTACTAAGTAGTGACCTCATACAATGTATTATTGATTTCAAACTGAAAGCTAATTCCTAACTCTATAAAAGGACTGTAGTTCAGTCTACTGCCACTGTGGCTGTAAAGTGTGAGTAGTGTAAATAAATTTACTGGCCATTACACTTGATGAATTGCAAAGTTCTTTGGATGTTTTCCATTTAATCTCTGTCAATTTTTGAAAAAGGTAGTTCAGGGTCCTATTTAACTGCAAGGTAGAATTTAAGTGAATTAATATAACATTTACTTTTTCTATGATACATATGCATTACTACACTGTTATTTAGCAATACAGAAATGGAAATGACAAAAATTCGAGTAATATTTAAGAAGGTTATGACACATTTATGCCTGAAGTGGGTACAAATCAATAATAGCTCACTGCATCTTCTGTCAAAAATTTTCGATGCCTTCAAGGATTTATTTTTCTCTTTTTCTTTTAATCTTTGTAGAGATAATCCTGTGCTGAGTTTTCGTAAGTCCCTCAGCTTCAGTAGAGTTGGGAGCTGAAGACATTCAACAGCTGTCAGGATGTACCTCTCTAAGGGCTGGTAAGTAGAGCCAGTATTAAATTTGCAGACATTTGATAAGGCTGAAGGATGCTAATGCCGAGAATGCCAGTCAAATATCTCCCATACTAAATACATAATGAAAAAAAAAAATCTATCTTTACTGAAAACTGTAGAATCTTTCCTCTGAATCTAAAGAAACCAGGCTTTCATCTGTAGGATCAAATTTTACTTCCTTAAAACAAATCACAAATAAGTGAATCTACCTATATTTTTAATCTACTAACAAGTAAAGTCCAGTCCAAGCCAACTGGAAAGGGAACGTCCCTAGATGTGGTCTTACATAATCACGTGTAAGTGAGGTTGTAAAAGACACAACTAGTAAGTGCTATATGGACTGAGTAGTGAAAAACTCCATTCTCAGTGATGAATAGGTTTTAGAGACATGTTAACAAGCCAGGTGTAACACTGGAAAAATACAAGTTAAGATAATCAATGGCTATGCATGAGTAAGCCTGTTCAAAACACTTGCCAGTAATGCAGAAACAATTTTGTGCAAGGAGAAATACTAGAACAAGTGCAAGAACAACACTAGAACAGATAGGAAAAAATATTGCAACCTTATCACCAGAAAAAATAACCCAGCCAGCCAGGGAAGCAGTAATGGCTTCTATAAGTTGAATGAAGATAATATCAAGTAGGTAAGTAGTTTTGAATGAGTCTGAGGCTTCTGGCAAAAGATACTACTGCAACAAAAATTTGATCTAAAAAATTACCAGAATAATTCCTCAGGGTCTTGATCTGAAAAAAACAGGAATCTTTCCCCTACTCTATGCAGAGTTCAGCTGGCATCTTCAGTTTATTTTAAAGTACACCAAAACTACTCATTCCATCCATGTATTTTTCAACTTCTTGGTCCAAATCCACTGTCTTCAAATACTAGTATACTAGATGAAGAGCCAATAAAGTTTAAGTTTCTCAAAATAACAGTGCAGATGAAGGTTGACTGATTTGCAGGTTGCAATATCCATTGGCGGTGAAATGGAGAATCATAATGAGTGAAGCTTCAGAATAGTGATAAATACAAAAATTGTGAGGAAGATGAAGTCTTTCACAAGGATTGAACCATAAGCTATAGTAGGATTCTATTTATGATTATATTTATTTTATTTTATTTTTATTTTCATACTTCTTTCAGAAAGCAGGTCGAAGGAAGTTTTTGATGGCCTCACATTCTAGTAAGAATGAAATAAAGGACTTTCCACTACTTAAGACTGTTAACAAAAAAAAAAATCCTACCTTTACCCATTTTATATTTGCTGACCTACTAAGCCATTTATTTATACCTAAAATTTTAAAGCATCTGCTATGTTTATCTTATGATCACTACTGTCTCTTGTCAGTCCTGACTCAGAAAGGCAGAGAAAATGTTCTGCAAACAACCTTTTAACTAAGCCTCTGATAAGATTTGTTTATTAACAGTGGAAATGTCTGCCATAGCTGTTATTACTAATTATCAGATCTTGTTAGATAGTTAGAGCTATCATTTGGGACTCACCTTTGCTGATCTTACTTGTCTTGAATGATACTTAATTCATTGATCATTCCCTGCATTGTTTAAACAGGTCCTATTTGAATCCCTTCATAATTATTACGAGAGTCTCATCTCAGCCTCCTTATTCTCTCTCAGCACAACATCTCATTAGTAGTCATTATGACAGGCTTTGGTCTCAAATAACATTTTCATGCAGAGAATGCATCCTTTTACAGTTTTGGCGTTTGTTTTTTTGTGTTGCTTTTTTTAAATTATTTTATTTTTTCCCTGATTTCTTTATTCCCCTTTGTCTTTCTGAGAACAACTTTTTGATGTGTAAAAATAATGAATGCTGGTATTTTGATCTGCAATGTTTCCCAAAGAGATCTCACAGTTGTTGACACTGATATGACTTATGTTTGACACCAAATATACTATATGAAAATGTCACCTCTCATGCTGAGCTAATGGCATGTGGCTTTCCCCTAAGGAAATCACCTTTCTTCAATAACACTCAGGGAAAGAGGTGATACTTAATTCTGACTGACTAGCAGAATGTTTTATCTTTTTTAAAACCAGGATGTTTCACCAACCTTCTAGAAAACACACAATTATAAGAAGTAAAAGTTGCTTGTCTCAAATGTTTTCCAGCATTTTCACTTGCTAGGGAAATATTCAATAAGTTATCAATACTGACATTATTAGATTTTTTTTATAAATTAGTATTCTGAATAGAAGATAATACTATTATTCCATTTGAAATGGACTAGAAGTATTGAGCCTAGTCAAAAATACCACTTTAAGGATTGAACTTAAAGAAAAATTATTACATATATTCATAAAGTTCAGATTGAAAACAAAAGCATGTAAAAGATGACAGATTTTAAAACTAATAAAGGACCATGAACAGGTGACTTATTCATTACCATAATGCATAGACACAGACCCACTGACCCAGGTACTTCAGAAATGTATCATAACCAGATGTCTCAGAGAGTTTTGATCCAGATGCTATTGTTTTAGAACATTTTTTATCCCACTCACACCTTTTATCATTTCCAGGCTTTCGAACACCAGTTAAGGTCCATATCAACAGTCTTGCAAGAGCAGCATATTTTTGCTGTTAGCATTCAACACATGAAGGACATGGAGCTATCCTGCCCACTACCTGAAGTTCTCTAAGTATCAGTGACAGCTACTTTTTTTATCTCCAGTCACCAAAGAAGAGATGCTGAAGAGGTTCTGTGATGAAGCTCTCACATTTTGAATGAAAAGACTTATCAGGCATTATGGAATCACAGAATCACAGAATCATTATGGTTGGAAAAGACTTCCAAGATCATCAAGTCTAACTGTCTACCTAATGTTTATCACGACCACTAAATCATGTCCTGAAGTGCCATGTCTACACATTGTTTGAACACCTCCAGGGACGGTGACTCCATCACATCCCTGGGCAAGTGACATCAAACAGAGGTTTATACATATGTGGCAAGCACATATTTAATTGCTTTATAGCCCCTAGAGTTCTCAAAGTGAAGAATGAGTCTGTGAGAAGGCAATAATAATAGAGGGGTTTATGTATTCAAACATTAATCAATGTATGAAGTTTTCTAGAAATTCAATATATATATTTTTCTTCAGAATTCATCTAGAAGTTTACATTTTAGTGGACACTTGTGACATTAATTATTTGTATGTGGTCATTATGAATCATGAAGAATCATCTCTTAGATAATCTGTGCAAAACTATTTTGTCATTTCTTGTGAGCTGGTTGAGTACACAGAAATGTTACCACTTTTCAAGAGAAATATGTAACAATATTATCTACTTGTTTTCTACACAAGGATACTCATAGGTTGAGAAGTCTTTTGTGTATCCATTCTAATGCATCCTTCATTTCAGGAGTTTTTGCAGTCACATGGACGTTGCTGTTGTTAATATTATTTATTCCATTCTCCTTCTCTTATTTTTAAAAGCTTAATTAAAAAAACAAACAAAAACTGCAACTTGCAGAAAATTAATATGTAGAAGATTCTGAAAATGCTTCATAGATTTATCTAATATTATTGTAAATAATTCCTGAAACATTTCCTACCATGTACAAATTTGGGCTAATTGAAGTTTGCTTCTATTGATTTATGGAAAGGGAGAATATAACTTAGTTGCAGAATAACTTCTTTCTTATGAACAGTTCAAATTACTATTTACAACTAAATATATTCATACTTCCAAAGTTCTTTGAATTTATTAACTAAATAATCACTGAGATCTAAAACCAGAAAAAGTCATCATTACCTGTATTACATGTACACTCACTGTGTCATCTAACAGCCTGCCCCTTGACCAATATCAGCAATGCAGACATCCTGGACATTGCTGTGTAGGCAGAATGCCTCCCACATTATTCATGTAAATTAAGATTCTCTCAAATCACACTACAGTTGGTGGATCCAAGGGGCAGCCCAATGCTCAGGAGGCATAATTGGCTGTTGCGGCAAGATGACACAAACATCAGGTGCCCCTGATAGTTCACTGGAGCTATGGCATCACTTATGATGCTTTTTTATTGGGGATTTAGTTAACATATAGGTACATCGTTGATCATCTTTTCTGCTGATTCGATAAAGCTTTGTTTCATAACATTACTGTTTGGACTACACCATCATCAGGTCATGTGATCCTTTTCTGGTGTTAATTTCTCTCTCATATTTCCTGGACTTAGAAAAACTATGGTTTACATGTCTTTCGCTTCTCCAACTTAAATTTCACTGCTTTTTATAGTCTGGACTTTGAGTTCAGATTTCATTAAGTGGGTAAGGAATTAAAAATATAGAAAATACAGAATCAATAAAAAGGACCAACATGCTAAGATGTAAAACTTAAACAGTGTCTCTTGTGAGTTACAACTAGAGAAAGAAAGTAATAAACTAGATAAAGAAAACAACAACTAAACTGTTCAACATAGGAAAAGGAATTCAATAAATGTCAGACTGGGTAAAACTGAAACAGAGAATTAGACATAAAAGAATGAAAGAGATTTTTCAGGACACTGCAAGAACAGCAAGCAAATTTTCATTAAAGTAAGTAGGATAGACAACAGAAATATATTTATCCCTTTGCTTTGACTTCCAAATTGACTGTATTTTCAAAAGGGGAAAAAAAAAAACTACCAAATTTCAATATATTACAATTTAATCCAAAGTTATTTTGAATCATCAAATGACTTTGGATAATTCTGCTTTTAGTAAAGACATATGTTTATTAACTCCCCAAATAATTTGATAAAACTCACTATACCCCATTCTTGTATTAGAAGAACAAATTAATTCTTATCTTCTCTATCCCAAACTTTATTTTATAGACAGAATATTATCACACTCCTCCTTCCCTAAATTCTTCTATAGGTAGAGGTTCTTCTTATGGAAAGATGTTCCATGTCTTTCAGCAAGAGGACTGACCTAGTTCTCATAGCAGCCTTACTTTGCAAGATAAATACAAAGCTTGACAAAGTTAGGATGATATTTCTCTAATGTATGTCAAGCATTTTAAGAGAGCCTATTA
>JANHFX010018765.1:50065-67504 GCA_027560015.1 Chloroceryle amazona | reverse complement strand
CCGCCCGGGGAGTGTGCGAGGGGAGAGCGGCAGCGGGGATGCGGGGGGGACCAGTGCCGTGCCGTGCCGTGCCGTGCCAGGCGGGAGTAGCCTCCCGTCTGCGGGATGAGGAGACTCCGCTCCCTGCCCTGGCAGACCGGTCGCTGTGGGAATAGCCGGCGGTGGTTACCGGGGAAGGGAGGGACGTGAAAATGGGCAGGGGGGCTACCGAGGAGCGCGGCCGGTGCGGGGCATTGGCGAGCCCTCCCCGCAGCGCTCGGGAACGGGCGCTCGCCCCCAGGGCTTTGGCACGGTGGCGGGGCAGGGGGAGGGCAGCGGTGGCAGGCGAGGGGCAGGTTTGCTGCCACCTTCACCTCGAGCAACCCCAGAGCCTTCCCCAGAGCCGGCACTGCGGTCCTGGTGGATGTGCTGCTTGCTAATGTCATCACGTCTTTCGCCTGGGTTTTTTTCCTTACTTGCTCTCAGAATCGATGTAAATCCTCTAGGGCCCTTCCTCTGTCGAAAGTGAGATGCAATTAGGTGCCCGCCTCTGAGGATGTGGCTGCTGGGGGGGGAAATATTGGAATCCCCCCCCCCGGTGCTGTGTAGTATGCAAGGTGTGTAAAGAAATGCTATCAGAGGGAGAGTTTTTACCAAAAAAAGACCAGAAATTGTCTTGTCAGACACTACCTGAGGTATCAAATGCCACCTTTAAGTTTTCCCCCATATTCTGAAAGCAGCTGGTTCTTTGCCCACTTAACTGTCCCACTAACAATGCCAAACTTGTCCAAGACATTTCATTGCTTACTGACACGCCAGCTCATCTCTGCTTGAAACCCTGGCCATCCCTCCTCTCTCCCTCAGCTTTCTCTTCCTGACAAGACCAAAATTCCTTTCATCAGCCCGAACGGGGTGGTTACATATAGAATAAAAGTGGCAGAACAAAAGAAGGCTTTGCTGAAATAACAGGAGTTGGGAGTGGAAATGAATAGGAAGTCAGAGACTAGAGAAAGAGGTGAAAATATTTCTGGGAAGAAAGGGATGCTACATTCTTTGGCTGAGTTACCATTCTCCTGGCTGGATTTATGTCAAAGAAGGGAAAAAAACCCTGAAATTTGCCTTCCCTCTCACCCTTCTACTACAGGGTATAAATAGGACCTGCTCTGCTTTTGCACGATATTTTGGAGCACCTGACAGTCCCGGGACTTCACCAAATCTCTAATAATATATGCAAGCATAATTCTCAGGTGTAGGTGCACGGGTCGAGGGAGAAAGCTCACCAGAGTTCCAGACTTCTGCACAGCCTTGGCTATGCAAATTGTGGTGGGGCTCTTGCATTTTCAACCTGTTGGACTAAAGGTGTAGTGGTGAGGACTCCCTTCCTGCCACCTGTTCTTAGGCTAGTAGTTGAGAACTGATTATAGACCAAAACCTGCAGGGTAAACTTGTCTGAACAGCTGGCATATTTTAGCTACGTATCTTGCAGCGTTTCACATCTCAGGCTCACACTATTAATTGTATAGTAAATGTAAACTCAATAGAACAGCGTAAATTCTGATGTGTTTAGCTGGGGGAAAAAAAAATAACTTTGAGTTCATGCAGACAGTCTGTTGCTTTTGCAAAAAGAGCTTGCACTGAAAAAATCCTTGTGTGAGATCCGTCACCTGCTGGTAGACAACTTTTCTCAGTTAGGAGAACCACCTCTAGGGATGCCACTTGATAGTTGCTGAGGACAGAGCTAGGGCTTGAAAACCTGCAATGAATTGGATCTGATGAAAAAAAAAAACACAAAAAAAAGCCATGTGAAACCAAAAGCACTAACAGCTAGACTGTTGATTTAAGGAGACCTGAATTTTAGATGAATTAAGCTACGTGTAACACCTGATGGTAAGAAAGGGATATTTCTTCTCTGCTCTTGCTTTCCTTATGGAATAGATGAATGAGGAAGTGCAGTAACTGAGGTGTGGCTTTACCCCAGTGGCAAACAGGAGTGTTTCCTTGGGAAGCCCACTGGCAATTTCTTAGTAAAGCCAAGGAGTCCCCAGGTGCGTGGTGCTCACTTGGCATGACACCTGTAGTCTGGGCAGTCTGCATGGGGACATGCACATGTTACTCAGAACTGAAGTGCAAGTCAGCAATTAACTGTAAATTATCCATATACCCATCCATAGACTCATAGAATACTATGGTTGGAAAGGACCTCTAGGATCATCAAGTCCAGCCTTCATCTCCCCTAACACTAGACCGTAGCCTCAAGGGCTACATCTACTCATTGTTTAAACATCTCCAGGGATGGTGACTCCACCACCTCCCTGGGCAGCCTGTTCCAGTGCCCAACCCCTCTCTCAGTAAAGAATTTCCCCCTAACATCCAATCTAAACCTCCCCTGACACAACTTGAAGCCATTTCCTCTCATTTTATCACTAGTAATCTGGGAGAAGAGACCAACACCGGCCTCGCTACAACCTCCTTTTAGGGAGCTGTAGAGAGTAATGAGGTCTCCTCTCAGTCTCCTCCAGACTGAACAACCCCAGTTCCCTCAGCCACTCTTTGCAAGACGTGTTTTCCAGACCCCTCACCAGCCTCATTGCCCTTCTCTGGACCTGCTCCAGCACCTCAATGTCCTTCTTGTCCTGTGGTGCCCTAAACCGGACACAGTACTCAAGGTGAGGTCTCACCAGTGCCGAGTACAGGGGCACAATCACCTCCCTACTCCTGCTGGCCACACTATTCCTGATCCAGGCCAGGATGCCATTGGCCTTCTTGGCCCCCTGGGCACACCGCTGGCTCCTGTTCAGCCAGCTGTCAACCAGCACCCCCAGGTCCTTTTTCCGCCATGCCTACTGAAATATTAGGGCAGCACAGAATTTGGCTCAGCCCATGTAGGGGAGGCAACAAAATGTGATTTTGATGCCAGTGGTGAAATTCTTACTGACATCAGCAGGGGAATGATTTGTTCTTCTCTATGACTGCCGTCAGAAATGAATGCCTGATTGGCAGCCTCCAAGGAGCTGTGTTTTCTCAAACATCACATGGAGAGGAAATATTATGTATAACTGAGTTTTAATTGTTTCTTGGGATATTTTGAGCATGAATAGGTTACACAGTCATTTCAGAGAAATGCTATTATTTCAGTGCTATTAGAGTGGTATTTTTGCTCGCTTCATCACACAAACTTCTTAAAGAAAGTTTCTTAAAAAAATACCTTAGTAATTCATTCTCTGGTATTAAGGAGGGGCATAAACCTATAGAAATTAATCACTAATTTAAAGAAACACTTTCCATTAAGGAAAAGCTGGAAGATTATTATGCTAGTAACTAGTCTGGATGGTGCCATTCCATGCAAAATGACCCTAGGTATTAATGGAAGTTTTGTGCTAAATCAGCAGTAGTTTTAGGTAGTGGATTGTAAAAAAGGATATGCTGCCCAGCAGGATCTTAATCCTTCTGCATTTACTTAGGCAAACTTTGTCTTTGAAATGCTTTTGAAATCTGTCCCAATTTTCAGCAGGAGTCGTGCCTGAATAATATTACAGGATCAGGCTTCCAATGTAAGGGCAATGGCATTTAAATATATTAAGGCATATTTTCTCTTAATCCTGGGATGTAGAACGTAGGTTAGAGGAGGGAAGAGCTGTAGCTTTAGCGCATTCCTTTTTGTCTTAGCCACTGTAGACTGATTTCTCCACATCTTCTCGTACTGTTTTGTTTTCAGGGACAGCCCTGTTGCTTCGACCAGGCTGCTGCAAGGATGGGACCCCTGGAAGCAGCAGGTGAAGAAAACCAGACAGATGAAATGAAAATGGAGCTGTTCACCAAGCTGTACTTGCCGAGATACACTACCCCGCTCAGCGAACTGGCTCTGGATCCTAAACCAGAACTGAAGGACAGCACAACGCTGGTTGAAGTGCAGATAATCCTCATCTTTGCCTACTGCTCCATTATCCTGCTGGGGGTGATTGGAAACTCCCTGGTGATCCACGTGATCATCAAGTTCAAAAGCATGCGCACCGTGACTAACTTCTTCATTGCCAACCTGGCCGTGGCTGACCTGCTGGTGAATACATTGTGCCTGCCCTTCACTTTGGTTTACACGCTGTTGGGCGAATGGAAACTTGGCCCGGTCTTGTGCCACCTGGTGCCTTATGCCCAGGCTCTTGCTGTGCACGTGTCTACTGTTACTTTGACTGTGATTGCTTTGGATCGGCATCGCTGCATCGTCTACCACCTGGAAAGCAAAATCTCTAAGCGGATCAGCTTCCTGATTATAGGAGTTGCCTGGGCAGTCAGTGCCCTGTTGGCAAGTCCTCTGGCCATCTTCCGTGAGTACTCCCTGATTGAGATCATTCCTGATTTCAAGATTGTGGTCTGCTCTGAGAAATGGCCAGGGGAGGGGCAGCTTAACTATGGCACCATCTACAGCATCTCCATGCTCCTGATCCAGTACGTGCTGCCTCTGGCAGTCATTTCCTATGCCTACGCCCGCATTTGGACCAAGCTCAAGAACCACGTTAGTCCCGGGGCAGGGAATGACCACTACCACCACCGGCGGCGGAAAACCACCAAGATGCTGGTGTGCGTGGTTGTGGTGTTCGCTGTCAGCTGGCTGCCATTTCACACTTTCCAGCTAGTCAGTGACATTGACAGTCAGGTGCTAGACCTGAAAGAGTACAAACTGATCTACACAGTGTTCCACGTCATTGCCATGTGCTCAACGTTTGCTAACCCCCTTCTGTATGGCTGGATGAATAACAACTACAGGACGGCCTTCCTCACTGCCTTCCAGTGCGAGCAGCGGCTGGACTCCATCCACCCTGAAGTATCAGCAGCTTTCAAAGCCAGGAAGAAACTAGAAGCAAAGAGGATTCAATTCCCTGGAGACTCTTTCACACAACCTACCAATGTCTAAGACATCCGACTTGAAAGAAGAAATGAATAAGTTGAGGACAAAGGGATAAATCCATTCTGACACATGCATTTTTAATGCATAGTTTTATTCAAAAAATGGTGAAAAAAAAAAAGTAGCAGGGAAGTCAAGGCAGGTGGTATGATTTGAGGGGAGTGGTTTGGCATCAAGAGTAGGTAGCTACACAACTGCAAGGAAATAAAAGGGAGAGACTTTGGTTACGGCTGGCTCTAACGGGGTAAGAGATGGTCCCATCTCTTTTTGACAAGGGCAGAGTTTGTTGGTTTTGCTGTAGAAAGGCAAACAGCTGATTTGTAGCACAGGAATATTCATGGTGGGAGCAGGTAATTTTTATATTGGATATGGAGGTGAGGGAGAGCAGAAGTCTGCCGGGGCAACGACGCCTGTGGGAGAGGAATGGGCTCTGCTGGGTAAAGCTCAAAACTTTTTAGACCCCTTCCCTCCCACAGGCATCTTTTGTGAAGAAAAGGGAATTAAGAAGAGAAATAGGTTACTGGGTTTTGACTTGTACTGAAGTACTTCAAACCAGAGCATTTGAAATGGACTATGGAAAAAGAGAAAAAAAACCCTGGCCAAACAATAGATTCAATGTGAAGAAAGAAATGTGGGGTTTGATCAAACAAATGGGGTAAAAAAGAAATCATTCCTTAAGAATTGGCTTATGCTGGTAAGAAAAATCACAAGCCTGTGACCTGATCAGTCATTCTCTGCAGATCCTGTGCTGAGAACAGCTCACAAACGCAGTGCTTTAAAGTGGAATTTGAGGGCAGGGAATGCAGGCTCAGGTCTTCTGTGAGCACTTCATAAACTGCCAATATTTTAATTTTCAGGACCTGCTTAAATGTCTAATGTGTTATTAACTCTACAGGCTTTGAATTGTTGCTGCTTTCTCCCTGAATAATAAACCAGCAGATAATTTTGATCCTCTGGAAAGGCTGCTAAATGGTAATGTGCTTTTCCTCATTGTGGTTTTATGTCACACACTCATCATGTCTTGAAGCTTTTTCCATCCTTAGCCTTTGTAAAAATTAAGAGCATCCGAATGACTGTAACCTAATAACACTATGCTAGGTTTATGTGATAACTTATCAGTTATTCTGCATGCTGTAGTTAATAGTTAAATTCCCTTTTTTGCTCAGGTATGAAATTTTAATCTGTTTACTGTGTTGCACACAGCGAGGTTCAGCTCTTCTGTATCTTTGTTTAGCCTCTTTGAACTCATTAAAGAGACAAAGAAATTTTCAATCCATGTTTATTCCCAGCTGCCCTTTTGCTTATCTAGAATAAAAATAAGTGTGATACTTTCACTTGGAGTCTCTTTCCACGGCTACATTTCAGCTGCGTCATTTTTACCCTCCATTTTTCATTGTTCTTCAAGTCAGTATGTTCCCTCTTACACATTAAAAACCACCAAAACTCCCGTGCTGAAGTGTTAGCAATGTAATGAATGGCATCAGATCTTTATCGAGTGGAGAAATTCATCTTTGTGTGAGCAGCATTTGGCACAAGCCTTTAAATATCCATGAAATCATCTGGACTTGGGAGTTTCACAAACAGAGAAGGGAGGTCTGGAGAATTAGCTAGTGTTTACTCAAGCAGGAAGAAAGTATCCATCATTCTTAAACAGTTTTACAAAAATAGATTAATTCTCAACCGTGTTGAGAGCATGATATTGTCCACAAGTTATTTTTGACTGAATATTAATAATATCCAAAATGTAAGCTCCAGGCTGTTATGGGTGAGGAAGGATTACAAAAGTGTGCAATTATTATGGACATCAATCATATGTATCAGCTACAGTTGACTCTGGACCCTTCATCCAAAGTATTCTTGCCACAAATAGCCTCCTTTATTTAAAAAGCAAACGGTTTAAAGGTTCTGTTTCAACTCTTTTAAGCCTGTTAAGAGTGGGGTATATAGACAGTTTCGAAGTGACCGTGACAGTGGGTGCTAAAGCTACAATGGCTGGGCTAATTCTGCATAATTTTAAGTCTGCTTTATGTCATCCTGTATAGAAGTGATTAATTACAAATTATCTTTCACTCTATTTCATGGAAGTTTGCTCTTACTGCTTCCTGAGCTTTCTCTGCACCCATCATGGTGACCTGAAGCTGATGCACTAATTTACTGCCTTGCTTTCCTCTCCGCCGTGTGGAGGTGGTACCCGGGTCAGTGCCCACTTTAGGGTCACAAACCTCTGCACAACGTTTCCCATGGGCACTTGGGGCTGGGATGTGGAAGAGCCACCACACATAGCCTGTCACATAGCCTCAGCACTTGGCTCCTGCAGGAACACAGCTATGCACTTTAGTACCCCTTCATGTTGTAGGAAATTAGACATTTCCTCACCAAAAGCAATGAGGTAGCAATATCCCTCAGAGCTGCCCAAAATCCAAGCTGTCAGAAGAATGCAGAAACAACAGGATTTATCCCCACTTCCCCCTAAGGGAAAGTGAACCTCTAAGCAGACCCTAACTACTGGACTGAGGAGGCTGCAGGGGACCCTCTGCTTTGCCTGAAACAGAACCCAAAATCCAGGTCTCCCCATTCAGCTGTTACTGCTTTAACTGGGTTTGGGTTTTTTTTAAAGCATTATATTCTTTTCCCGTTGAATATACAAAAATTTTATATTAAGCCAAAGAACACCTCATTGAAGAATTTGCAGGCAGTGATGAAATCACATCACTGATTCAGGGCAAGAATTGGAACCAAGGCACCTCAGTTCTCAGGAGGGTGACCCAGCCAGCACACTGCAACTGCTCCTGAAGCAGCAATGTACATTTTAGAGCTGTTCTGTTGTATATAAAACAATTAAATGTTGAATATCATGATTTTATAGGCAGGTGGTTATGACCTTAGCGTGGCACTCGGGTTCCTGGCCAAGGGTATCAAAACAGATAGAGACAGAATTTAAGGTAGGACCTCCATGGTCCTCTCCTTGCTCTCTTCCTGCTGTATCTTGCAGAAGGAGAGCAGCACCGTGCTAATCTCTGTGGGGGTCTTACTTTGGGCTCGGCTTAGAAAAGGGAGACCTATTCACCACATAGATCCCATCAGATCTTAGCTGGTCACCACTTAGTTCTGCACCACCCTGGGGATGTTTTGATGCCTTGCAAATTTTACTGGCAGAAAAGTGTCTCCAGGCTGAGGTGGCAGCAGTGTACCCAACAGTACATAATTGTGTATGTACTTTCTCCCAGCACTGGTTGGGTGCAAGCGAGCTCAAGCCTGGAGGCAGAAGAGCTGCACTTGTGCAATCTCCTGAGGCTTTCAGACTTCTGCTTTGGAGGACACGGAACAGACTGGGACCAGCACTGCAGGCACAGAGCTGTGTTGCTTCCAGCCAAGTGTTAAAAGTCACGTTGCCTCTTCAGGGCTGCAGCCATTGGACTACAGGTGGAGAAGTAACCCTGAATAGGCTTGCTAGGGTCTTACAGGAGGCCAGTGAAGCTGGGTTTTTTGGGATGTGGGAACAGTGCTGAACCCTCTCACCTAGACCTATGAGTAAATACTCTTTGCTGAGAATTGTGATCTCCATGTCGATCACCAGACCGCGACTGAACAGAAAATATCTAATTGTGATTCTGAGAAGAAAAGAGATTTGAGAGTATAAGCAATTAAAATAGAGGGACTAAGCCTGAACAACAACTGGCTGTAGTATACTTATCTATTTATAAATAAATTGTATGGCAGAGCTGCCCAAAACCTGTTTCGTAGGGTTAAGTTTGTTGGAAAAAATTGTCTCTTGCCCCACAGCTTGTATACAGTGTAAAACAGACATACATACTTGCCCAAAATATGTTAGATAACACTAATAGTAATAACTGAATGGAAAATATTATCTGTAGTTTATCTGTCGGACCACAAAAGAGCCCCTGAATTCACAGATTAGTATAATCCATTTCCTTGCTTCATCGTATCTAAACTCCCTCGGGGATTTTTCTTATATTAATCCAGATAATGACCCTAAGGGCTTAATTTTGTCTATGTATCCCTGAGTTATTTACCTGGTACTGTCATTAGCAATGCCACTCCGCAATAATCAAGCTACTTTGTGCCAAATTACAGGTTCTTTGCCCTAAGAAGCTAGGAGATGTATGGAAATGGATGGTTGGTGTTACTGAAGAAACATGTTTTTCATACTGCAGTACAAATGTTTATTTATGCAATCAATAGTGATGTTCATGCCTCATCTTCATTTTAAAAAAAAAAAAGCATTTAATTGGATGTTATTTTAAAAGAAAATTAATACAAAGGTAGTGAGGAAATCTGAAGCTGCTAAAAGTGGAGAACTAAGACAGACAGAGGGCGAACGACATCTTCAAGAAGCAAGAGAGCACAAGAACAGGGCTAGTGAGGAAGTAATTGATTTATAGACTTTTCTTGCTCCCTTTGAACAGCGAGAGAAACGTGTTAAAATGAAACCAGGGCAAATGAAGACACAGATCAGTTGTGTGCACAAAGGACAGTGTTGCCTGGGGAAACTGAGGAACTTGGAGGAGAAATTGCTGTGATCATTTTGAGCCTTAAATCTCCCAGGATGTTTTCAAGCAAGTAAACTGGTGTCTCTATATTATTGCACCTAAATGTCATACAGCTAAACAGCTTTGTACTGACAATGTATTGGAGGCAATGGATGTGTTATTAATTCTAGCCAGTAGATGGGATGAATAATGCCTGCATACCCCCCCTAAACTCTTTTCAGATGGGATATATGAAAAAATTGGTGCATGTGTTAAAATTTTTCTCCTCTTGGACTTCACTGAGCTCCCCTGGAAGGAAGAGAGCTTCAAGCTATAGAACTTAAAGACTGTGGAATTAAGTATCTAATGATGAAGGCACAATTTAGCTTAAAAATATATATATATATATTTGTTTTCTGATACTGCATAAGAGAAACAGGCTGTGGTTTGCCTTTTGGATGTGGAGCTGAATTTGCACAACTGGCATTTGTATGAAACAGACTTTTATTTGTATACTCTCATAATCTACTAGCTCTGCTATACAGGGTATTTTTAACAGGAGCAGCTATGTTTACACATCCATGGGGCCAAACTATTTCTATGCCTTCAAGATTGCACAGAAAAATTGAAGTCTAGGGCAATTCTCCTATTTACTGGCATCCTCCCAAACTGGAGCTGTTTGTAGCCAGTTAGATTTTAAAGTTTGGTGGCAGCACTGTGACTTTTTACTCTATTTGAGGTAATCAAACTGGTCAAACAGCTAGCCTTGCTCTCACTGCACACTGGCTCAAGACAAGCAGAGTGTTAAAGTTACCCAGCCATTCCTCACTGAACTGAACCTGAAGCTGAAGGATGGACACCCATGCCCAGTGGGCTGGGAGGACTGTTTCCATCAGCTGGGCTGGGGAAATGTGAATCAGTTTTTCAGTGCTCTGAATCTCTGTTTATGCCACTGCGAAGACATCAGGAGGCATCTGTTGCTGTTTCACCCCAGGTAGACTTTGATGCAGATGACTCCACAGAATGTGAGTGCCACGTGGCTGCTGGCTTTCAAGTTCAGCACAGTCCAGCTTCCAGAGCCCAAAGACAGTAAATGACCACAGACACCCTTGTACTGAGCACATGGAAACTGCATGCTGGGCACAGGGAGAGCTAAGATACCTGAAAATCAGTTAGTCTGGGCTGATTGATGACACTGAAGCTGTGTCAGAGTTCTCCTCAGGCTGGCTCATTCTGTGTTTAAGGCTCGACGTGCCCTGAGGCACCAAAAGCTGATGGCCACTAGGTAATAATACATGAAGTGCTGGTAGACTCCACCACTTTGGCACTGCTTTTCTTCCCTGCCTCCCTCCGCCGTACTCTGCGTACCAGAATGGAACAGGCAGGGAGATCTGCAGGGAAGAGTATTTTGCATGTAAGTGCTAATATTCTCGTACTGACAGAACCACTGCCTGACAGGTGGTTATGCCCTAAGGCATGAGCTGGATGCAGGTGTGGTGGGATGGGAGTGTGCAGCAGCACAACCTCTCCTCTGTTGCTGCAGCATGAAGCAGAAAGTGCTGTAGGCACTGCTGGTCAGAGGGGGCAGAATAAACATTCTTCCCCAGAAGACCTGCCTTGATTTAAAATGCAGTATTCCAAAATCCAATTTCTTTCACAGGGTAGGAACTCCCTTGTCAGGAGCAGGTGATTTAACCTCTCACACTCACTAGGACATCTTGATCAATTCCTCGCTTTTGCTTAGAAATCCCACTATATAAAAGTGTACATAAAATAACAAATTTTACACTTTGAAACTTAATCATCTTTGTCTCAAAACAGAGGAGCTGATGTTTTCTTTGCATGTGCTGGGGGTTCATTTGAAACTGTGAAGGACCAGGAAAAACTGGAGGAGTTACACCCTGAGCATGGACATCTATCTCTGCTTGTGAAGGACACAGGAGCTTCTTGTGTTTGCATGCATTCTTGAGGTGAAAAACACTATAGCAACTGGCTAATTCTTCTGAAATTAGACAATAAAGTAGGGCTGTAAAAACAAAGCTTTATGAATACCACACTTTGAGAAAACTACATCATGACTTACAAGAAGCACGCACACAAATAGTAAGGTTTCATATCTAAGATTGTAAAGATGCTCTATAATGAAAGCTAAAGAGTATAGATTTGTGAATTAAAATATGAATTTACTTAGGACTTTTTGTTTTCAGAAAAGCTCAGAAAAAAGCATAACTCCACTGGGTCATTTATTAAAGCCAGGAGTCTTTTTCTATAGGAAATGCTTCCTAGCCTGACTTTTGTGGAGACAAACGTGTCTGATCAAAATTCCAAATTAATTATTGGAATAAAACTGTGGGAAACAATGAAGACTCTCTAAGAAATCACTTAATGCATACTGATTTTCACTGTGTGGACTGTATTTCACCCCAACGCTTCTCAATTTTTTTCTTCCAGGGATACTGAGACCCTTAGTAAAAGAGAAAGAACATTCCTTCTGGGAAAGCCAGGGCTCAGGCAAGTAAGAGGATTGCGGGGTGTTATGTGGTCCACACTCACTGCCTCTGGCAGTGCCTGTGTGTGGGTGCAGCTTGCTATGCCAGATGGCTGAAGCTGAAGGCTTCCAGACTATCTGTAGAAACAGGCTGGGAGTCCTTCTGATTACAGTTATTTTGCTAAATAAAACAAGAATAGAAAGTGAAGCTGAGCAGTATGCTGGTGATAGTCCACACCACTATATTAACATG
Organism: Chloroceryle amazona; assembly: GCA_027560015.1. Taxonomy (NCBI): domain Eukaryota; kingdom Metazoa; phylum Chordata; class Aves; order Coraciiformes; family Cerylidae; genus Chloroceryle; species Chloroceryle amazona. Next base: position 55,394 of record JANHFX010018765.1, on the reverse strand, counting down.
CTCTTGGCACTGTGTGTGGGCTCTGACAACCAGCACTGTCCCAAGCAGAGCTCATGAGCACACACCCCAGACCGTTCCCACCAGATTGTGTGGCCAAGACTGGTATGGTTCCCTCTGCCCTCCAGCACTGTCCTGTCATGGGCAGTCACAGGACTTCAAACACGTCTTCAGTGGTCACGTCTTAGGAGGTACAGCACACACCCAGGGGTTTTTGCTATGAAAACCCTTCCCTGGTGGTCTGCAATGCGGCTCTTCCTTGCATCCAAAGTCTCTGAAGATGTATCTGAGGGATAAAGGGGCAGCACACAAGGTGCAGAGGAGACCTAAGGCTAAATACCACAAAATCTGTAAGAGAGCTAGTGCTGGTGTACATCATATGACCACAGGGCCAAAACAACAGTGCACTGCCCAGTTTTACTGAGCTATAGCTCAACTGTGTTTGAATTTCCTTGCATAGAGAAGAAGAATCTCCCTCCTTCTGCAAAGGGTAAGCCAAAGTGTGGGCAGCAAGGCTTCTCCTGCATCCTGTACTCAAACCCCAACCTGACTTAGCAGGATAGTTATGGTTGCTGTGAACAGACAGCAGAATGCTTGAGCTCCCTGAAAACAAAAATATGAAACCCCCAAATATTTCTGTCCTTTTTTTTTTGGCCAGCCAACATTACTGTTGTAGTTTGTTTGCTTTGCACAGGTATTGTACCAGGTACAAACTGTCTGTGCAGGTGTGTGGGCTGTATCTACACCTACATCTCTACCTGTGTCTATACAACATAAAGGGAGGTTTCAGTCTAAAAGGGCTTAAAGCCTCTGTAAGCTACAACAAAGGCAGCCTCACTGTGTACAGCAAATTGTCTCCTTTCAAAGCTGAAAATCCATGGTTAACTCAGTTAACTGGAATTGAAGGTAGAAAAAGGAAAGAAAGAGGAGTTACATTCAGGATGCTCATTTTTATTTGCTTGCTTTCTTTTACTGGGGTAGCAAAAGGGCTGCTGTATAGCTCTGTGTATAATTGATTATTGAAATTAAAGTAATGCCCTCCATAATTGCTATTCAAAAGGCAAACCCTGAAATAAACCTTAAAAGGAGGCTTGCAAGCTTATCAATCCCATTCATCATCCCTTCCCTTTTAGCACTTGTGCCTATGTTATGAATGCAGAAGCAGCTGCCTTAAGTTATCTGGAAACCCCAATGGTGTGTTGGCTTATTCTTGATAAACTACTATCTAGTGTCTCTCATAATCTCTTCTAGTCCGGGCTATAAATCAGACAGTAACTTCTTCTAACCTTATTTTATGTTTACTATTTAGTTATTCCCAACAAATTCTTAAAGCAGTTCACATTCTCAGGTGCATGTGTTGTATATGCACGTTACATCTCATTTCTGACTTCTCTGATTTTCCTATAGCAGAATATAGCTGTTCCAATCCATAAAAAAAATCCAATCCCTCATTTTTATTGCTTAGATCCCTACATCTCTGAGACATAATTCAGGTGATGCCAGAAACTTTGCCTCTCTCTGTGAGGTTATATAGATGGGATATATGGTGATAGCTGGGTGTATGCATAGCTTGGTGCCATAAAGGAGACTAGAGTCTTTGGCTGCATAATGCTTAAATCCTGATTTCTGGATAAAAGCCCCTCACCCACAACTGTAAAGCAGCAGAAATAGCTTCATGGGTGCTTAACAAACAAGAGGGCAGGATGAGGTTGCCTGCACCACTCATGCTTCCTGACAGTCACCTAACTCAAAGAACAGTAAACTTTGACTCAAGAAGATGTTTTGCTTACCTGTTTTGTCTTGTTACACAGAAAGTTGCTTGTCCCTTGTGGTGCAGAAGGGTAGTCATCGAGTAGGCTCTGGTGCTGAAAGGGTAGGTTCCTGGAAAACAAAATTCACAGGCCTTTGTGTGTGATGCTGGCAGCACTACAGTGTCTTTGAAATACACACACTCCCCCTTCCCACCTTGCACGTTTTCTTGCCCATCTTCCCACCCAGTTTGCTACAAAAGAGATTCTCCTCTTGGGATCTATGAGTGACAGCCCTTCAGGACTGTTTTACAGCCTTATGTCTTTGCAAACCCCCAACAACTGACATTTAAACAGCAGGGAAGAGCCAACAGAGCAAACAGAACTACAACTCCATCACAGCAGGGCTTCCTGTTTAAAGCAAATGAAATGCTGTCTCCTCAAAGAAAAACAGGTAAAATGGGGGAGGTCAGAGCACTGATGCCTTTTTTATGTTGATAATTTCAGGTTAGGAACTGCATTCATAGTTTTCTACTGAAGTTCCACCTCTCCAGAATGGCAGCTGCTGAGGCAAAAAGCAGATTAAAGAGGTAAATTATTAGGAGGATTTTTTCTAACACAAACAGGCTGAACTGCACCTTTGTAGCAGTGGGCATGGGATTCTTGGTTTTGGTGTCCGTATCTAAACTCCTGCCAGCTGATGTGCTTATTGCTGAGCTCTGATGGATGGCTACCAGCTTTTATTACCCACGACAACTAAGAGATAGAGGAAGGCAAATTTCAGTCAAAGATGATTTTGAATATAGGATTCCAAATCCCTTTTGTTGTTTTGAAAATCTCCCCATAAGCAATTCCATACCCTTACATAATAAATGCATTTAGCTCACATAACCTTCTCTCCTTCACTTGCATCCGACTGAAATTTCACGGGACCAATCTCCCCACTCTGAAGGAAGCAAAGTAGTGGGCCATCATTTTACCTGGCTATTTTGCAGCCCTAAATAAGCATACAGGTTCTCAGGCATAGGCTGGAGCATTCCCAGGATGGAAAGCTTGCAGATTCTCCATTGTCCTTGGTAAAGCTCTGGTTTCTCCATGGGGATGCAACAAGTCTGAATGACCAGGCCCTTGAGAGGGTATTCTGTCTCCACTAGTATTTTAGAGATTGTGTCTTTGTCTATAGGACCTGTTAAGAAAGTCATCACAATAACCCTTCTGAAAAGCATGAGAGCACGACAGGCAGGCAGGAACTTCATGTGGCCAGGTTGTTGCTCTGCCTCACTTCACTGATCCCTCCTGTGTACTTCCCCCCTGATTGTTCATAGGTCAGGTTTTAATATTCAGAAATTATTTGGGTGGCGTGTGTCGTCAAGACAGCTCCCATTCTTCCTCTCCACTTCCTTCCCTAGAAGGATGCTGCTGGCTCTCACTTCCAAACAATCCAGCTAGATAACATGGATACAAAACAGGGAACCAGTTTCTTCAAAATGCCATGAAATTTCTTTTGCAATTAAAACCCCAAACCAACAAACTAGCTCAGCACAAGTCTCATTTGAAATAGGGATGCATGAATTAATTTTAATGTCTTAAAGTTATATGTGGCCACTTTAGAGTCCTAAAAGGCTACTGAAGCTACTGCCTGCTGCAGATTTCAATTTCTCACTAGACACTTTTCCTGAGGAAAGAGTTGAAAGCCAAGCCTGAACACAAACAGCCTCATTTCATCATCCAACCATAAAGGACAAAACCTACACAGGGAGAACTGGCCATTAGAGTTCAACAATCCATTGGTTTTTCATTTTCTATTCACAGGCACGGCTTAACTGATTTTTACAACAGCTCAATGAAAAAAATATCATCCTAGGTAGTGTTCCCAGTATATTTTTATAATGTGATTGCAGGACTGGTAAAAGGAAGGCACAGATGTGTTCCCATTGCTTTATAATCTTGGAAACACTTCATGCAGACCCTGCTAGATCTGAACACTGGCACCTAGCAACTCGGGAGTACTTCAGTCCTGATGTACCCTGGCAGGTATTTTATTCAGATGAACAGCATGACACTTGAGGTCATGATCAGTTTGTAAATCCTTGCCAGAGAGCTCTACTGAACTCTACAATTATAGCAGACCAAAATATTCTTTTACATGGAGAGAACTAAAGGCAAGCCTGATGTCATAGAATCAAAAAATTACAGAATCACAGAACCTTAGAGACATAGAATGGTTTGGGTTGGAAGGGACCTTTAAATGTCATCTAGTCCAACCTCCTTGCAGTGATCAGGACCATCTTTAACTAGATCACATAGCTCAGAGCCCCATTTCAGTGTCTTATTTTACCCTCGCTTATTGTGTTATGTTTATACAACATTATTACTCGACTAAGACAGAGACTTGGCTATCATTTTTTTTCTGAGAGACGCTTATTTTGTGGGGGATGTTAAAAGAAAAAGGAGAGGGGGAAATTGGGCATTGGCAAATATATCTGAAAAAGACGAAGGGAATCATTGGCAAAGAAGGGAAAGTGTTTCTCACACAGGAATGTGTATTATGCACTCTTTTGCTGGCATAAATTGTAGCTGAACAGCCCCATTCAGCGTTTTCTGGGGAAGAGCATAAGCAAACAGATCAGTAGGCACCATAAGCTGCTGACCAGCTTCTCATCTCCCATAAATTAGGTCAGTGTAGCTCTGCTGCATGTAGTACCACTAAGACCTTTTATATCACATTGTGGCACCAGCCTAAAGAACTCTCCCTTATACAGGCTCAATTTCAAGAAGAGGCAATCAAAAGAAATGCCCTATGTCAGCAACTTTGTTCTATGCCCTACTTTTCTGTCTTTGGAGGGTTTTTTTTGGATGCATTAATGGTAAACACAACTGGTGTCCTCATATCTGAAATCCCTCCTGAGACAGGATGGTGACCAGAGGGGGAACGGGCTCTGCAAGCCAGAGCAGCCAGTGCTGTGGTCACACCAGGTGCCAGAAGCAATGGTGGTATCCTGGTCTCCATGCTTTGTAAATATTATCAAAATTGAAAACAAGTCCACGGGCATTCTATTACCTAAGCAGGAAGGTTTTACTTGTCCTTATGCCCTTTCTCTCAGTAAAATGATATTTTATTCTGTGCTTGTCCCCATAATCACAATATTTGAAGAGATCCCAGCGAAAAAAAAATATTCTCACTGTTATTTAACCCCATGTATTTCCCTGGTTCTCCTCACTGCAAGATGCAACCATTTCCAATTTAGCAACCCAGTGGACAGTCCAAACAGACCCCGAATCCCTCACCAGCAGACAGTTTCTTTGGCCAGAGTTTCAGCAATGCAGCTGGCAGTTGCTCCTTCATCTGTTCTTGTTCCCATAGAAACAGGGACAAAATTGTTAAACTTATGTAAAGCTTTGCCTTTCTCTTTCTTTTCTTTCTTTTCTTTTCTTTCTTTTCTTTCTTTCTTTTCTTTCTTTCTTTTCTTTCTTTCTTTTCTTTCTTTCTTTTCTTTCTTTCTCTCTTTTCTTTCTCTCTTTTCTTTCTCTCTTTTCTTTCTCTCTTTTCTTTCTCTCTTTTCTTTCTCTCTTTTCTTTCTCTC
>JANHFX010018765.1:25595-49455 GCA_027560015.1 Chloroceryle amazona | reverse complement strand
TTCTTTCTTTCTTTCTTTCTTTCTTTCTTTCTTTCTTTCTTTCTTTCTTTCCTTTCTTTCTTTCCTTTCTTTCTTTCCTTTCTTTCTTTCTTTTCTTTCTTTCTTTTCTTTTCTTTCTTTCTTTTCTTTCTTTCTTTTCTTTCTTTCTTTCCTTTCTTTCTTTTTCTTCCTTTCTTCCTTTCTTCCTTTCTTCCTTTCTCTTTCTTTCTTTCTTTCTTTCTTTCTCTCCCTTTTTCTCTCTCTTTCTCTCTCTTTTTCTCTTTCTCTCCTTTTTTTTTCCTCTTTCTGAAAGAAAGAACAACAAGGATGTTCATGACATGCTGCTTGTTTTCTGTGCCAAGGAGCTCTTTGTCATTTGAACTGGCAGAAAATAAGCAACCAGCTACAGAATCCTAAGATGCTGTGGAAACTACAAGAGGCACTGGCCCAAGTAGGATAGAGTTATGGAGATATTTCCTCAATAACGCATACAGACCATGAGTCAACAATAGCAAATGATCAGTAGGAGTCTGCCAGATGAAAGTGTAAACAAAAAGCATGAAAAATACCTATAGGTGTGAGTTCCTCTCTTTGTAATTTAATGGTAGTCACTTGCCCTAGTGGGTAAGAAGCAGAATATATTGTTTGTATTTCTTTCATTACATCATGTACAGCCATGATCAAAACATTTGCTGAAATCAAATTCTTCCTTTTGTTATAAGCACTTTCTGAAATGCTACAGACTTGTTGTTTTGTGAATGCCTGCACTCACACAGCTTTTGGGCAATATGTTGCTTTTACTTATCCCTACTGATATTATTCCAGTTCTCTAACGGTGCAGAGGAGCAGCAGTTGGCCCAGTGAGTATGTTTTATGGCACATACTCCTGTAAAAAGAAGGCAATTTTATGTGGCATTTCAATGTGCTCAAAAGCAGAAGTATCTTTCCTAGGATGGGGTCTCTCCTGTGTCAAAATCAGTGGGTTTTATCACTCCAGCCATTGATCTCCCAGACAGACATATGACATATGAATGACAGTATTCCATCTAGATTCAGAGTAATGCTGCAGGTGATCTGTCTACACTGGGTGCATTTTCTGCCTAACTTCCTCCTTCTTGCAGAACATCCATCATCCCCAAAGCCTAACACTTGTTGGGTGTCTTATTGAGGCATTACACTAGCAGGTGGGCATCCATTTAAAGCCAGTCTCCAGATAGATTAATGAAAAAGCTGGGAAGGCACCCATATCAACAGCTGCTGTAAGAGAAAAGCATAATTCTGGGAGCTAGTCCCCATATTGTGACATAATTTCACAACATTCTTCGATGGGTTTGGGTGATGATTTAGAACCTTGCATATGCAGACCCTAATTCTTGTGGTCTCCAAGCCTTGGCAGCCTTGAGTTCCTTCTAATGATGCAGATGAGTGAGCCAATCGAGATAGTGATGAACAAGAGTAATAAAATGGCTAAGAAAACCAAAACCTCTTGTCTATTACCAGCAGAAACATCTATTTCCAATAACCTTTTCACATTGTAATGCAGCTAAGGGAGATTTCTTGATGGTTTTCATGAATAATGAACATTTTAGGATTTTACTTTAACTGCTAACAAGAGCACTTACTTTCCTTTCATAATTTTCCTCCTTGGAGTGGAAAGGAGTAATTTTACTTGTTATAAGAAGTCAAATAACTATGAATCCTACATCCTCTTAAAATCCAGGAGAGAGAAACACGCAATTTCAGCTTGGAACATCTAAGAGTGTAAAAAAAAAGAGTTGTAGTTAATTATTTTTAGGAGATAGATGAACCCAGATTCCCTGCTTTAGGATTCTTTCCTTCTTGGTGCCCCATACACCTATTGCTGACCAATCAACCAATTGCTGCCCTAAAGCAACACCAAAAAGATATTGTTTGGCAGCAAATGAGTCTGTGCACCCTTTCCTTAGCTACCCAGAAACTGTATTTAGTCTGTAGGTTAGCATTATATCACTATAAAACATCATTATAATGACTTCATGAATATCAAGTTTTCAACTGCATTTCCTTAGTTCCTCTCCTGTCATATTTACACTCTATGTATTCACTGCTAAATGTCTAAGGATCTGTTAGGATATCATGTAGGCAACAATACAGCTGCTTCAATGTATTAAAGTTTCACAGGTAGACATATAAACCATGCACAGTTCAGACAAACTTTAGCAAATCCCATTTAAACCAGAGATTGAACAGTCTCCATCAATAAATGATGATCTGGGTGAAAAGAAAATGACTAGAAAATCAATATTTAGTTTTATCAAAGGATACAGGCTAGTTTTATCTCTTTCCACATGAAATTGCATAGTAATGCAGTTATCGTTTTGCTGCTTGGCTTTTCATCAGCAAATCATTTCCTATAAAAGCAAGCAGTAGGCCAGCGAGCAGGGAAAGGCAGGCATAAAACATCTCATTTTTTGAGACACAAGAATCTAAGAGGAAAATACCTCTCAACCCAGGTTTCCCTGTGGCCTTCAGTGGAACTTTTGTGTGCAGAAGTGCAGGCTTAGGATATGTGCACACCTCCTCAAACCTGGGAGGTCTACGTCTAGGAATTGGAGCGTAGGTTTGAAGGAGGTGGTTGAAGCAGGATGAGGTTTATTCAGTTGGCTGTCTGGTCTTCTGAATTATGGATGTCTGATCGTTCTGAGCTCGGGCCTTTTCTTGACGAGGCTAAAAGCTTGTGTAAAGTTTCTGCTTGTCCCAGGTTACAGGGGAAAATATTTTTGGCTATTGCACTGCATAAATGTGACTATTTCAACATTTGAGATGTGCAAACAAACGCACACAACCTCTTACTACAGCTTACAGAAGACTTCTAAACACGGCTGTGAAGTGCACAGTCAGAGCTGACTCAAGGTTTCTCCACAACACAGCTAAAACACAGTTTCAGATGTGGTGTGGCAAAATTCCTTGTTGCTCTCCTCCTCCCCCCCAAAGCACCAGGGAAGGGATGGAAACCAGTGCTGTGCCTCACTGCCCTGCGGTCCCCTGCCTGGCACAGAGCCGGCGCTCTGGGAAGGGGAGCAGCGGGCATTCCTGGCTGGAGCAGGGGCACAGAGAACAGGAATGAGGATGCCAAATGCCCTGGCTTATGGCAAGAGCAGAAGCCCTGCATCTGCCTGTCACTTCTGAACTCAGCAGGGAGCTTGGTGTGCAGCGGCAGCAGGAAGGCTGATGATCCCCTCTGCTGGGGTCTACACTATGGCACGGGCTCTTTCACTATTTCCTATCTTCTTTGGAGGTTCTTCACTTTCCAGATGCACCAAGCCAGCTCATTAATACACTGCTAGGCTGTGGCTTGGTCCTAAAGCTGTCACTCAGGCAACCAGCCTATTGCATTGCATGACACCAGCAGCACAAGCAACAGCTGCCTAGCTCAGCCCTAACTCGAACCACCTTATCAAACTGGAAGGCATGAAATGATTAACATAATTTTGGATATCTACAGAAAATTTCACTATGGCTAATTTCCCCAGGCATTCTAGAAATACCTTTTTCTTGCTTAAGACTTATATAGGTCAGTCAAGTGTTATCAGAAATGAGCATTTAATGAGAAAGCTAATGCTTTCTCTGCTTCAGTCAGCAGTTTTTCTAAAGCTGAGTTTTATCAGAAATTTGTTGAGGTTTTTTTGCAAGAGGTGGGGTTTTTTTTTGTGTGTTTTGGTTTGGTTTTGTTTGTTTTTTTTTTTTCCCTGATAAACATGCAAACAAGTAGCACAAGGTGCAGTACAGCTGAGTAACCCCTGTCCTTGTATTTCAGCACGAGCCTCTGTCACTCCTCCTGTATGTAGCACTCACTCTCCCATACACTAACTCTTTAAAGACCCCCTTGACACACTACAGTTCATCACCATTAAAGAGCAAAGCATAGCCAAGCTGGTTCAAAAGCACCCTGAAAGCATTTTCACTCTGTACCCCAGGTCCTCCAATGCACTTTGATAGTGCATATTGAACCCGAGTAGGATACAGTCTGAAACCTTCCAGCCCCACACATACTCTGAGTAAGAGAGGGAAAAAAACCAAACAACCATGGAGTGCATCAGAGATTTTTCTTCTCTTAAAATTCCTAGCAAAACTCTTCTGTATAAAACTGAAAACAGTCACCTGCAGCTGCAGCATCCAGTGACACGAAAGGAGAAATCAACTCAAGTTACACAGTAGTCAGCAGGGCTGCCCATGGCCTTCGTGTTCTCAGCATTTTCTAACCTTTGAAGTGACCAGTCAGTGATAACAACCAAAGGCAGTGAATCAAAAGCTTTTTGAGTTATTAAACAGTACTGTCACATGGTATGATCACGGGCTCTGCAACTTTATTGCCACATTTTTCAGTATGTACGGATGCTTGAGCCAGTCTGAGGGGGGACTTTTCTTGCACTTATTAAGGTTTTGTGGAGTAAGTAATTACATATCTGACTACAGATAAGGGAAAAAAAAAAATCAAGACACTGAGAAAGTGAAATGATGAAAAAATAGAGCTGGAATGAATCCCAAGTGGCTTTCACTTGAAGCTCTTTATTCACTGTGTCAAAACAGTCTAATTTCCTCATAGGATGCTACAGATTTGGTCCACAATGCTGCTCAAGAATGACACCAGCAACATGCTATAGTTACAATAAACTCCCAAGTAATATGAAAGAGAGATTAGATACGTTCTCTTCAAAGCACGACAACAGCTAAAATATAATAAGATGTCCTGACAAGATAAAAAAGTGTATGCAGCTTATGGAAAAAAGACTTTGCTGGTAAGGGAAATGTTTCTGCAGGGTCTGCAGTGTCCCAGGCACCACGGTGTGTCTGGGAGCACACTGCAGTTTCTGGTTCCATAGACACAAGGCAAATAACCAGCCTGGCAACGCCAGGGCTGTGGCTGAGCAGAGAGTGGCATTGGCCAAAGAAAATTCCTGAGGAAACTGAAAGAAGTTTCTTTATGAAGACTTCTGAAAGCTTTCCAAGTTCTCAAAGCAAATGGCAAAACTTTCTCAACTATCTAAAATTACTTCTTTAGAAAGGAATCATGAGTTTTCTGTGGCATTTTGATTTTTCCATCTTCCAGCAATACTTAACAGTAGTCTCCTAACCTTATTTCAACGTAGCCTAAACTATAGGAAAAACATGTCTACCAAAACGTAGAATAACTGGGAAAATTGTCCATCTTTGCTCTGAAAATCCATGGGCAGGCTTCATTTGCCTCTGAGAAAAGATGTGTGTAAGGCAAATGGATGAGGAGAGCTGGCTCCAGAAGAAACACGTTAGACAGACCTAGAAGTAGGTGTTTTATAAGAGAAAAACCCAAAAGTGTGGAAAGGGAGACATTGCCTGCCAGGCCTGGAGGAAGATAAAATGTAAAAACAATTAAATGTCTTCAAGATTACAGCATTATCACCATGAAGAATGTGTATGAAAAAGATTAGCATAATTAACAATTCTTTCATATTGCAGAAATTTGCAGTGTCAGGACCTGCAAGAGGATACAAATGCTAAACCAGTGTTGGCAAAACCAAAAAAGCATCCTCTTCCTGGCTATGTTTGTCAGATGTATTACATCATTTTCAGTGAAAAGTTGAGATTCTGATGAAAGCAATTTCTGTAGGGAGTGCCTGCTTTCCAATTTTTAAAAATAAAAGATTTTCCCTGAAAAACTCTCTTAGGCTTTTATTATTGAAAATAAACATTGTAGAGGCTCTTCAGAAGAAGAGCCATTTTCTGCTGCAGATAGCTTTGGATACCTTGGGAAGAGGCCTGGAAGAAAATTCATGATGAAATAGCAAAGACAGGAATTGAGAGAAATGAAAGCAGCTTTGGAAAGGATGGCTGTGGAAACAAAGACAAATGAGTGTTGTAAAAAAAATATTCATGCTAGGCTGATTCAGATAATATTGTGAGGCCTCTGAGTCATGGAAAGCAAGAAAATAATAGGACCAAACAGAGAACTGTCTTGGGAGATGGATAGAGCTCATACTCTCTACCACCCTTCCCCACATGGTGACCCAGGGGACCTAGGGTACCCAGCTGAGGAGCCATCCTCTTGGTGAAGGACAAGCTGAGCAGGCCCATGGTCCTACAAAGCTGTTGCAAAAGAGAACAGGCAATTTCTGCAGGGAATTGCATGCCCACGAGCTTCCGATTTCTTACATCTGTCTGCTATAATGAGCAAGCAGTTAACTCTCACTGCTCCTTGCACCCAGCCCTTTGATCTGCAAAGGCAGTCGTGAGAGAGAGAGACTTGCAGTTAAATTACTTGAACAGGCTAAACACAGAAAGAACATTTTGAATTATCTGGGTGCAAACGGCAGCTTACTTCAGAAATTAGAATGATTTTGATCTTGCACTCTCTCCCATGTCTGTCAGCATCAGAAAACAACTGATTGGCAAAGAAACAAAGCTGTCTGTCTGCTCTAGACTGGGACAGAACTCTACCATAAAAGCCTCTACCATAATGGGGAGAAAGAGAACTCAAATAGCATATGATACTGATAGGAAGAGAAAATGTAAGCAATATTATCAATAAGGATAACAATTAGCTAAATTAAACAGTAAAATGCATTCGTGCAGCTGCTGCCTGTGAATTCTTAGTGAATATAAACGTGGTAGTACTAATTATTATTTAATGAACTGGGATTCATTGTTACATTCACGTTTCTTTATTATGGTCCCAGTCTTGTATTTTCAAGAAGATCTCCCAGTGAAGGCACAGGCCAGGGTGAGAGGAGCCCGTGGTATTTGGCCCTGGTGAGTGGCTTGTTCCTCTCCTGTGGCAGACTTACAGCATGCATCTGAAGAGAAGCCAGAACCACTTCACCATGGGAATACTGTTGTTTCTTCCTTCTGTCGCTGTCTGGGACGTGAGCTCTCCTCAGAAGTGAGGCCATGTGTCAAACACTACCATGGCAGCCCTAGGTAACTTCTTGTCTGGTTCCCAAATCCAGCTGTGAGCCCAACAAGGAACCATTCAAAAGCTTTTTTTCCTTTGTCTAGCAGAGGGGACTCATGAAGAAAATGAGGCTGATGCGTGTCAGGTTGTCAGCAGGCAGGGACACACATGCTGCCAGCAGTCAGTCAGGCACCCAGACAGTCTGGACACATGAAAGAGATTATTTCTTTCCTTTATTCACCCAAAGGTAGCTTGTTGCACAGCCCTGAATTGCTCAGGGGATGAAAGGTATGTAAGCTTCTCTTCCCCTTTTGACATGAGTAGAATCAGACAGATCCTGTGGTGTCCAGGCAGATAAATAGGAAACAAAAGCATCTGTGGGTCTGGACCCCCTTGGGTTTTTTTGGCCACGGTATGCAGAGTGATGCTGAGAGGAAGCAAACTGATGCCAAGTCCATGTTAAATGGCACAGAGGTCTCATCTCAGGCATATTACAGCTGGACTCGATGATCTGAAAGGCTTTTTCCAGCCTAAATCATTCTATATACCAGTAGCAGCAATCCCCTTCCTTTCTCTTTATGAAGCATTTTTCTAACACTCCCACTCACTCCTCCTCAAGAAGCAAATGAAGAAGTCACTGCAGCTGAGGTCCTTCAGCTCAGACAAGTTAGACTGAGAGGAGCAGGGTCCAACCGATATGTGAAAAGTGCAACCAGCACAGATTGATCCAGTCCTAGGTTTTGCACAAAGCCAACATATTAAATTTATTCTCCTTCCCTTCCCCTCTGCTGCACACATTTAGGAGTTGGAGAAAGTAATCAATGAAAGAAGAGTGGCTTCAATTATAGCCTGTTTCCTGACTTGTTCCAGGACCATACTCACACCGAGACAAGTGGCCAAGCTGTAGCTTACCCACAGTCTTTAAAGAACCCATCTTTACTGACATTTAGACTAAATTTAAACTGCAGTTTGGGGCAATTTGGTGCTGGTAGCTGATTGGCTATCTTTTAAGTCTAAGGTGTGATTTTTAACCGCTGTGTTGCATTATTACTGTTTTGCATCTTGAGGCATGGAGTTCATTTTGCTTTATCCATAATACGCAGGGAGAGAAGAATGAGATATGTATAGCAGACAGCAAAGCAAAGACACATCTCTACAGTAGGCTATAAGCTTGTACACCGAGCAAAGAAAAGCAAAGCCAGCAGCTCTGTAACCTCCACTTAGGCTCGGGCAGGGGTTATGAGCTGGCACACTCATAAAACCTCACACAATATGATGCCAAAGTGCCAGTTTCTGGGAAGATGCAGGTAATTCACCAGGGACCACTACGAGTTGACTGCTTTCCTTTCTCCTTCCATACCCAATTCAGGATGCTCACTGCTGACACTCCCAAGTAAACAGGTGTTTTTTCTTTCCCTGGTGCCTCAAGCCATGATTCAGTATGGTGAGGGCTCCAGCAGCTCCAGAGAGCTCCAGCCGTGATCCCATCCCTGGGTTGTCAGACAAGAGGAACCCATCTGCAGTGAGCTATCCCCCACACCAGAGCCAGTATGTTTATTCAACTTTGGTCATTTTCCCAGTCTTGTTCCTGGCAGCCTGGGGCCAAGAGGAGTCACACAGAATATTTTTGCTGTCCAGGAAGGTTACACCATGTTCAGCATATGCCCCAGATCTTTACCAGTGACTTCTAGATACAGGAAATCTTGTAAAATATTCAACAGCCTGTGCTACTCTGGGATCAGCCTGAATTATAGCGACATAAAGATGTAACGTTGACTAAATCTATTTTTCAGGGGAGGATGAATAACACAAAGTCCTGTGACTATGCGTTCACATTAAAATTCAAAGTAGTGTCTTTCCTTCTGCTAACTTTCAACGAACACGCAAATAATTAAATTTTAATTGTGCCATGTTCAAGAAAAATGAAATTGTACAGTTTATATACCAGTACTTTCAAAGCCAATTCTGACTTTCTCCTGAGGTGAACACTTGCAGCCAAAGAATTTGCATTTCCAGAACTGATCTGTGCAGCAACAACTAATCCAAGTACTTTAAGTGATGAGGAAGGGAAGAGTTTGCCATGGGTGAACCTGCACCTGCAAAAGTGGAATGCCTTTCTCCCCAAACCCAATATTAAATCAAAATTAAAGAATGAATAAATTAATAAGACTCTTGATTATCATGTTCCATAATGAAAAAAAAAATATTTGTTTGGGGAACAAGTTCCTCATTGTAGATTATTTCTTTACCTTGGGTATTTTCTACCTGCACTGCAGCCAGTCCTGCTCAGGTTGTCCTTGTGCAAAGTGTTGTGCAAAGAGAAACACTGTGAGTTCTGATGCCACAGGATTTCTTTACCAGTGAAAAAGAACCCCCCCCTCAGATTGTTTACCAATGTATTTTATGGCTAATTCAAACATTATCGTTACCTATGCCATGGTATCCAATTGCTATTTTTAATTAGCAAGCTACAGTACAATTCTCTCAAACACTGTAAACTAAGTCACATGAAAATGAGACAAATTAGAAGTACATTAGTTGAAAAGGTGACTTATTAGCCATAAACATTAATCAGACTTTAGCTCTCAATGGTTGTTATCTTGGGTATTCCCATCCCCTTTGGTAGATTGCTTTTGGCACCTCTGGGTGTTTGGTTTTTAGCAAATAATGAGTCATAATTCATGAAAATCATGATTGGTAAGTCTTGAAAGCCTCACAGCTTTATATAAGCATTTGTAGCTTAGAGGTGCATGTAACACATGCAAATTATCAGCACATTATTCTCTATTTTCAGTGGACACCTCCCTCTTCGCTACTGCAGCTTCTCTCTGATGGGAATTGACTTTCCCTACCATCTACCCTTTGGAATGAGACCTACAGGGAGAGCTCGCTGACAGGTTGATGCTTTCTACCTTTTTTTTTTTTTACAGATGCCCATATTTCTATCAGAATCTCCTCTAGCTGTTTTTTTTTTGTTGTATAATCATTCAAAGTTACTGGAGATTTAATCTCTGACTGCAAATGAGAAAGCAAGGTCAAAGTTTTTTTTTAAAAATCCAGTGGAAATATTTGATTTTTTTTCTTGATCATCCCAAATGTTGTTTTGCTAAAAAAAAAAATAATAAAAATATAATAATCGAGCTGAACATTTTCTGAAGGACAAACTAGAAGCAGAGGGAACAGCTCGTCCCCAGAGATGAATACTGTAAATTAAATGGAAAGGAAGAACCTGCCTGTTGTGAAAGGTACTGTATTTGTGCAGCCTGGTAATGGCCACAGACCTCAGAAAATGCTTTTCAAAGATAAAGGAAAGGAGAAGAAATGGCCCAGTCCTTAACTACTGAAGTCCTCAGAAGTGGGTACACCAGGAAAAGCTCTACTGGCAGCATGGTCAAGCCAGCATAA
Organism: Chloroceryle amazona; assembly: GCA_027560015.1. NCBI lineage: Eukaryota > Metazoa > Chordata > Aves > Coraciiformes > Cerylidae > Chloroceryle > Chloroceryle amazona. Next base: position 39,164 of record JANHFX010018765.1, on the reverse strand, counting down.
AGGCAAGTGTAGCAGTGCCTGAGAAAGGGGGAAAGAAAACAAAACCAAAAACCACAAGAAGAAAAAAAGAAAGGAAAAAATGAACTCAACCAACCAAATCCAACCAAACCTCTCTGGCATAGGTTACTCCAGCAGCAGAGGTTACTCCAGAGTAAGAGAGGCACGGCCTTTGACCACCAAGCACCGTGAAGATATCCTAAGGAACCCACGGCTGAACATCCTGATGGGACTGGCTTGGGTGCTGACCCTGGAGCACGGTGAAACGAGGACATTACTCCAGAATGTAACTACTGGTGACAAACGATTGGTGCTCCCTGCACAGCAGCACGCAGAGGCTTCAAAGCAAAGATTGTATCAGAGATCTCTGGGAAATTCAGTGACTACAAAGAGAGAAAAATAGAATAACAAGAGTATTTTTTTTCCATTTATTTTATGCTTAAAACCCCAAACAGTGCTCATAAGAGGATTGCTGTATTTGGAAAGATCTGTCAGGTATTAAAGCAGTAACCACTGTCATAACTTGATCTTTTTTGTTCCCTTGAGTATGTTGTTTTGCTGACCACTCAGGTCTGTCTGTGGGTTCTGTTCCTAAGACTTAGGAAATATTTCTTAAATATATAAGCAAGCAGGAAGAGCACCTTAAAAACTTCAGTCTACTGGTGGTAAAAATGGAATGAGCAGAAAAGAGCAGATGGTACACTATATACTGTCACTCTTGCAGAGCATATGCATACATCAAATACATCTCTCTCTCCATAACAAACTAAATCCTGCCGTACATCACTCAAATATCCTCTCCTCTAATGAGTGAAACCCCCAAAAGTAGCAGTGTGGGCTGGTGGGAATAGGATGTACATGGAGAGTGCAGCTGGGGATGGGAGTTTTAGCTGCCCATAGCTTCTGCCATCAAAACTGAAAAGTTAGAGGCCAGAGAGGTGATAGGGAAGAGTGACACTGAAACACCCCGTGAGGCAGAGGTTCCCAGCTGAATGATCACAGCATTACTCTAAGAATAGAGGAGCACACAACATACTGGCACATGTAAAGGCTAGAAAATCCAGCTTTTCACTTCACATTTCCAGCTGCTGGCTTGGAATGTGCTACTAACTCTGTGACCCAACAAGCTAGTAAATAATACAAGCATTCGTAGCAAAAATAATTATCAGCTAAGCACAACATTGCACCAGCGAGTTAAAAGCAGATTTTCAAAATCCTCTCATGATACTTATGAAGCCCAGAATAAACTTCACCACATTCCCTCACCTTTTGTATCCAGCAGTTAAGTTACCATGAAAGCATCCTTTCCAAAGGTGAGTTTACAAGGCTGCTCTAAATTCCATTTTAATAGTAGGTTCTACTTATATCTTGCCAAGTAGGCTTTTTTGGGAGTCTAAAGTTAAAACTTCAAGCAGGGGGGAAAGATTTTGTAACTGCTGTGCTTTTCTGCTGCCTGTTTTCAATATCTTCGTGGCAAGATGCATATTCTGGCTGTTTAGTGGCTGAATTATTCCAACATTCCACAAAATAAAACCCATTTTGCCTACAGAAAAGTAACATCCAAAATATTTTTCATTATGGAATGAGCACTAGAAGGACAACTGACAGCGTAAGACTCATCACTTTAGATTCATTACAAGTCTCCCAAAGTAAAATGTGTTCAATTTGCTATTATCTGAATTCTTCTATGGTCACAGATGGTTTTTTATGCTTTCGTTTTGTTATTGAGAAGAGACAATCATGTATTTAGTCCAGTCATTTTATTGTCTTGCTTTCATCATAAAAAAACCACACTCATCTGAAGGGATTCTTCGCAACTCCTGCCAAAAGCTCTGTCATGAAATTAGGAATACTATCGAAACCTTACTTGACCTGTCCATTTTTAATTATTTCTGATGCACATGACAGTGTAACGAGCTCGGTGCTTACTATAAGCATGCCTTATTAAATCACACACATCATGGCAAATATTCCATAGAAACTCCAGGTGATCTCTCCAAAATACTTCGTGTCAGCAGCAGCTGAGAGCTATACAAAACTTAGGGAGAAAATATTGTAAATGGATTTTAGGGATACATGGGGTTACTGTACATTGAAAACACTTTGGTCTAAAGCCAAAGACTGGGTTTTTTAGTTGCATACCAGTACTGAGGGCATTTTACCTTCTCTACCTCTGCTCTTCAGAAGGGATGCAAGTCAACAAGGTGATGGGTGTCCTCAATTTGGGGAAGGCTTTAGTAAGGGTTCAAAATCAGATAGACTGTGTGGGTGTTTATGGTATGTTTACCAATTCCTGCAGTGTCTTTATTCTGCAATCTCCTGTGCATCTCTTAATTCCCATTTCAACTTCATAATATGACAATGCAGTCAAAACCTCATCATTAATTTTCCTTGTAGTAGGAAATATGGCCTGGATAAATAGATTAACACACATTAGAAGCTGCTGTGAAACACAGTGATGCTGAGGGAGCAAAACAGATCACTTTTTTTCAGTGCTCTTGGCAGTACTACACCAGCTTCTTATTTAGACACCTTAATAAAGAGTCCAGGATCAGCTGGATCCTGAAATGCAGCAACAATGCAATTTTCCAAATATACTTATAGAGTGATACATGAAAGAATTGGGAAAAGCACAGGTTCTGTGCTCCTGATGGTTTCCAAATGCTTGTTTTGTACATTCTGTGATCTAGAAAAGCACCTAAATGTGGCTCAGAACACCTCTGTAAATAAAAGCCACCAGACTCCACATCGTATATGTATCTGTATTCGTGCACACAAGACAAGAACAGGAATAAAATATGAAAAGAAAGCTCAAAGCTTAGCCCAAAATTGCAGAAGCTGATAAAAGGAAGCTGCCATGGCTGTGATGTACAGAGGCTCTGTCAATTGTTTCAGAAATGCTAAAGCACCTTTTGAATTGAGAAATACTGGGTCTGAGAACTTTGTTGTATCGGGCAAAACTGTGAACTCTGAACATGTTGAAAAAGGCATCTACCCAGAGTCAAAAGAAAGAGAAACCCTGCTGTGGCTGAGGAAGATGTGGTCTGCTTGTTCTTGGAGCTCCCAACTCTGGCACTCCATAGAACTGGGCAGCCAGAGCATTTGGAAGCCAGATGCTAATGGGAAATACCACCAGAGGATCATTCAATTCATATAGTAAGGGGAAAAATTTGGCAGCAGAGGTAGAGTTCTCCTGTGTGGGCCACCCACTGAAAACTGAACCTATTTTCCACATACACCCCATAGCATACATGAAGATCATTACTTACTAGTTTGAAGAAAAAATGAAGAATAAATAGAACTCATGAAAATTAGGTCAATTTACTTTGGTCTCTAAGCACAGAGTAGAAGGAAAAAAAAAAAAAAAGAAAATAATTTGCCCCTTTAGCTTTTCAAATACTAGTGCTCAGCAGATCAAATCTAGAGGTTCCACAGTCCACTTGAAAGGAACAGCAACAAGTGAAAATTTGTCTCAATAAAATGCAGGCCATTTTGAAACAAACACATGCTCCTCATTTATAAATGAAGTAGCTCCAAAGATTAAACATCCCTAGTCCTTAATATGGATTTCCATTAGTCTCCCTGCCACGGGGTGTTTTTATTATGGCAGGGGCTGGAGGCAGATGGTGAGGAGTTGTGTTTGGCTATGATTGAGGTTTCCTGAACAGGAGAAGCTCAAAAGCAGTCTCAGAAGAATCAACAGATACGACCGTAACAACCAGGACACTGATTTTCCACACCAGCTATGGCTCAGAAAATTATCTCAACAGCATAAAAACATCCTGAGGAGTATCTCTGGTCTCTTCAGCAAATTGATGAAAATAATTTGTGTACATTTTCCCTTCCAGCAGGAGGCAAAAAGAGTATTGAGATCAGCCTTGATTCACTGAAGACTTTTTTTATGATGATTTTATTTTTTTTCTTAATGACAAGTACCTCTGAAGTGTAATCAAATCTCACTCTGATGCTTCTGTTTAGTTTTATTCCCAGGCAGTGTGCCCAGGCATCATTCTGCTCCCAGCCTCTGATCAGACCAAGCTATCTTTTAAACTGGTTTTGTTTCATACTATTTCTCAAAAGCTTTATGGAATTCACTTGTACAGAGCACATCACAGAGTTCTCCTGGTGTGTTCAGAGGGCAACATTCAATTTAAAATTTCTTGCCTTACCTTCATACTGCTTGGTCCTGCAGAAAATGCAGAGCCTATCCTAAAACTCAATAACCGGTCACCACATCCTATCATGATAGACTCTTGGAAATATTTCTGCTCTGGCAAGCCTGGGTGTAACTGCACACTTCAGTTAAGAGGAAAATGTGGCTCAGTACATAAGCCTAAGTCTGCTGGTGGGTTCTGCCTGAAGAGAGAAGAGGTTTATCTTGGAACCAATCAAGTATCAAAGCAGGATGATACAGTTGTTTATTTAATCTCTCCACGCAAGTAACGCTTACTGTAGCGAAGCTCCTCAAGGCAGGGAAATCCTTCCACTGCTGGGTGAAAAAAAAAATCCTATCATTTCCTTCCTTAAATGAGAAGTGCAAGTCAAATGGGATTTCAACCAGCTGTATTCACAGCCCTGCAAACTCATCAAATCAGCCTCCAGACACAGGGAAGCAGGAAAGCCAGAGTGCATATTTGAGTCCAAATAAATAATGCACCCCAAGGACACTTGGGGTGGTCCCAGCCGCAGTTACACTTCACAAGCATGCACAAAGCTTTGGTTTGTCAGGCTGTTTACTTATTCATCCACATTTCTCAGTGCCTATTTCAATGACGTGGCAGGTTATGGGTCAAAACCTACAGACCAGGCACTTCAGTAGCCACTAAGTGATGCTAATACAGAATAGTTGTTTCTCATGGTCTAGAGTTGTAAGACTCATGCCAGCAGATGCAGAAGCAAGTGTTCATTTAAGCATATCTATGAAACTCTTCACCAAGACCCTTGCAAGACTGTTCTTCCCCATTGTTCCTAGTATTTTTCACAAAGCAATCTTAGGAGAACTAGTCACTTTTGTTTTCTTCACTGAAAAAAATCTATGGTTTCCCACAAGTAAGGGGAGATTTAATTTTTATACAAAGCAATTGATGAAGACCTCAGTAAAGGTGTTCTTTTGGATACCCTGGCTCAGTAACATATTTCAGTACTCATCAGAAATTGAACCATAGGATTGTTATGGTTGGAAAGGACCTCTAGGATCATCAAGTCCAACCTTCATCTCAATATCCCCCTCCCCATTAGACCATCACCCCAAGTGCTGCAAGTGTTACAGATAAATCCTGCCTCTGAAGTTCAAACATATCACAAAGCATCCCATGCAACTGGGATACATTTGTCTGCCTCAAAGCTCTTAAAGAATGAAAAGTGACTCTCTCTGAAGTAACTCGTTGCCATTATTTCCATAGTACTATTGCAGGAATTAGTGAAAGTTCACTAACTAGTTTAGAAACCTCTTCTGGACTGTTGTAGCCTCCAGGGAAAAGAGAGGCCCCTTGGGTTAGTTCCTTCAGTGCAGGCAGGCTGAACAGACAGCATCTGCAAAGGAGCTTTGACAGGAACTCAGCATCTGATGGCGGTGGGCACTCAGAGTACTCAGCATTTCCACATGGCTTTGCAAATCCCATCTGGCTAGAATTAGGCTGTAGGAATGCATTTTGTTGTTTGGCTGTTTTGTTTGGTTGGTTTGCTTTTTTTCCCTTTAGATGCTCTGATGTTACTTGCTAGAAACAGGCACAAATTACAAAATCATTTCCTTAGAAAGGTTATGAAGGCTTTTCCATTCCAACATCTAATTCGCTCTGGAAAAATTCACGGTGCTGTAGAGTATGAAGTAATGGGAGTGAAAGGTAAGAATAATATCCTGTCTACAACAGAAGATTAAGGGTCACAAAGTTGCTCTATCAATACATAATGCTACCACCAAGAGAGATTGGGATTCAGTATTTGCATGCCAAACAAATCTTAAGACTGCTCCTGGATCTACACACAGTGCTGCCGAGTGAATGATGTAAGAGGAGACTGGAGAATCTGCAAACTACAAAGCCACTTCAGAAGAAAGCACAAATGTCACTGAAAAAGGTGAATCCCACCAGAAACGTTAGGGTGGTGATGAGCAGTAACAAGCATCAGCAGCATGCTCAGCAGGTGTGCAGGCTCCAGAAGAAGAAATCTTTCACCCCAGAACAAGGCATCGTGACAGCAGCTTCTGTGGGTCTGTCAGCAGCAACAGCACAGTCCCAGCTACCCCTGGCCAAGGGCAACAGAGCAGACCTGCCTGCAGGAACACAGAGCTGGCCCTTTGGGTGAGAGGCTGTGCTAAATGGCATCCACTCCATCCAAGCTTATCTTGCTGGATGCCCCAGCCAGCAGAAAAATGAATGCTTGGATCAGTGCCTCACTGCATACAGGGAGAGTGCTGGTGGTTAGAGAGGCTGTAGTGATAAGTAGCTATTTCTTTTTTATGACCATGAATGTTTCCTGCCTGGATGTTCTCTAGGGTATAAGCCATATTTTCTGGAGAACTGCTGGTCAGCTGTTAGCACAGGATGGCACCACGGACTGCACGAGAGGTTGTGCTGCTCAGTCAGTTGCTTGCAACAAGCAGCGTGTAAACAGATGGCTTTGATAACCCTGCCAGTGATGATTTGAAGGAGGTGAAGGTGTTAGGTAGCATGCTCCTCCACATTCCTTTCTCTCTCAGATTTATGCCAGAGGACAACAAGGATAAAACAGGACAAGCAAACTGCATGTATAACCTCCACATACTCTCCTTTTTGACAGTTGATAGGGACCTCATCAAAATGTGCCTGTAAAAGACACCATTGAGATGTCTGCAGCAGACAATGGGAAAGTGCTGGCTTTGATTTTTCATAGAATCATAGAATGCTTGGGGTTGGAACACACCTTAAGGATCTTCTGGTTCCAATCCCCCTACCACGGCAGGGATATCTCCCACTAGACCAGGTAGCACAAGGCCACATCCAACCTGGGTTTGAACACATCCAGTAGTGGAACATCCACGATTTCCCCGGGGCAACCTGTTCCAACTTTCCTGGACAGCCTGTTACAAACTATTTTTTTCTGTTTGCTCCATGCATTTGACAACCTAAGCTCAGGAGAGCAATCTATAAAAGGCTGACAAGGACTTGTGCTCATGACATGATGTGTTGCTGTCAATGTCAGTCAGACTTAGCTTGCCCGTGTGTTTTGTCTCCACTTAAACTCTATCACTTGCATTCATTGAAAGTTAATAGACATGCTACTGATAACCTTGTAACTGCTTTGCAATATACATATACCATGAAAGCCCAAGTTAGCAAGTCTCCACCTCTTGAGGGAAATACACAGCTTGAACTGTGAAATATAGAAGCATATATAAATTTGCCTTTCCTGAGTAGAAATAATTCTGAAGTCCTCTAGCATTATAATTCATAGATGACTTTAATGTCTTCTGAAGTTACTCTCTCATTGCTTTTGTCCTCTACTGATTATCCTCACACTGAAATAAAAAGAAAATTAAAAAAAACCCAACGTTACCTGAGTTAGAGGACCCATAACAGACATCTGACAGTGCCTGAAAATATCTAAGACAATTTGTTTTGTCGAACTGTATTTATAGTACTCACTCTATAGAGGTCTAACCAGTCATGAGTATTGCAATCTACATCACCAACACTCCACCAAACCAGGAAACTGAACAAGAGATTAATCAGCCAGTTAATGCAGGCAACCAACTATAAGGGTCACCTCAAAGGCTGAAGACCTGCTCTTATGCTTTCATCTGTCTCAAAGTCCAAATATAAACAGGTTCCCTCCTAGTTAATTTACAGGGATTAATAACTTCATACTTCAATAAAAGGAGGAAAACAGGTCAATAAATCATGTCTTTTGGGTGCCTGCTCAGGCTTGTTCTGAGGTCCATTCTGTATCTAGGAAGGATTAGCAGCAGGTGGAAGAGTTCCCTGAAGGTTGCTACTGGCAAGTCCCATTCATTCCTGGATCCTCCTGACAACAGTTCATTAACTCCCAAAGATTTTACACCCGAATCCTGACATCCAAATTAAGGATACATCCATCTGTCTCCATTAAGAGGCCTTAAATGACCTTAGCCAGTAATTAAAATCTTCAGCAGCTTTACCAACTACCCAGGATGATGTTGTTTGGATTTTTGTGGGTTTTTTTGTGGTTTGTTTGTTGTGTTTTTTATTTTTGGGTGTGTGTTCGTGGGTTCTTTGTTTGGTTTTGTTGTTTTTTTGTTGCGTTTTTGTTTCCCCCCCCATAAAAGACCAAGACCAAAGAAAGAACAAGATGTAGTCCCCTGGCCTTTTTTCTTTTCTTTAAAAAGGCAACTTGCACATTATTTTTTTTTATCTACATCCTCCTGTAAACATATTAAGGATTGGAATATTGCAGCAATTTAAGATCCTGTGACAGGAGAGCTAAATTTATGTCCCTAAAGCAAGCTGCGTTCTGCTTTGCAAACAAGTGTCTGTAACTCCTCTGATATTGCATTAGAAAATAATTATCAAAATGATCATTTTTATTTCACAACATGAAACAAAATAGAGGTAGTATGTGTGATGGAAGAGCTAGATGGAATAGGGTAGAAAGGTGGCAACTGAGAAGTCATCAACATAATCCAGCAATTGCTCAGCCAGAGCTAGAATTCAGTTTGATATAGTAAAAATTGGCTCATTTCACTCAGTAAGTGTCCTGCATCCCAATCCTGCAGCTGCCTCCCATGGATCAGATCTTTGCAACTGCACTGGCTTCAGATACAGCAATTCAGCATTGCAACTGAGGCTGCTGTGAGGCCAAGGAAGAAGACATTAATATACAGCAGAGGAGCAGCTGAGCATCAGTGTGAACTACACCATCTCTTCCTTCAAGATCTTTACCTTATAGACGCTTCCAGAATAAATAAATCAATCAATCTGTAGGTGAGCCTCTCAATATCTGAGGAAAAAAGATACTTATACTTTTTTTTGTAAGTCAGTCTTGTGTACTAGGTGTAGCAGGGCTTTAAGAATAAGTGTTTCACATTCACTAAAAATGCAGCTCACACACGGGAGCCTTCAAGCACCAAGACAATCTTAGCCAGGTTTGGTAGCAGGAGCATAAAAAGGAGCATATTGGGAGTCCTGCTATTTACTTTCAGATGTCTTGGTCATCTTGATGATAAATCAACTTCCAGGAACACGCAGCTACGTGGGAAGCCCAGACATCAGCCAAGGAGCACACACTTTTGGAAAGGTTATATTAACCACAATTATTGCTACAGCATACAGAATGGAACTCCCTCTTATCATCAGATGCCAGATTGAGTTATTGCTTTAATCGTAGTGTCTGTCAAGAGGACTGCACAGCCCACATTAGTGAGCAAAAAGGTTTCATGCACTGCTTCTCCCCTTCCTTCTCTTTAATATGCCTTTTCATGCATTCCAGATAGTTTAGCTGCCAGTGACGACGACTGCCTGAGGCTTCAGAGATAGGCATAAACTAGGAGTAGCTTGCATTTGCATTTTCTTCAATATCTAAATGGCAACATTTCCAAGCAATGAGAAAGTCTTCCCATGTGATGCTATTTGTGGTTTGGTTGATTTCTTTTTATTTGGAAGCACAGAATGCTAAGGGTTGGAAAGGACATCGAAAGATCATCCAGTCCAACCCCCCTGCCAGAGCAGGGTCACCTAGATTAGACCACACAGGAACGCATCCAGGTGGGTTTGGAATGTTTCCAGAGAAGGAGACTCCACAACCTCCCTGGGCAGCCTGTTCCAGGCTCTGTCACCCTCAACAGATTAGAACAACTGCAGGAATAACTATTTCTCATATAAATGATGCTAACACGAGTCAATATCCCTGTTAGTGAAGTGTAAATCATTTCCTTGTTCGAATGGCAAGATAGCTTTTGGTCCCTATCTAAACTCACAGCTATTTTACCAATTTTCCATCACCGGGTACTTGCAGCTTCCTTATACTCTTAATTTCTTTTTCACTTATGTGCCATAGCTGTGCTGGTTCAAAAGTGCAGACTTTTACCTACATTTATTACTGATAATCAGGTAAAATCAGTCCAAAACTTGGCAGATTTTGAAGGAACCTGGGAATGTGGTGAAGCATTAAGTGAAGCTACCACTACAGCTCGGTTGATCACTTTCACATCATTAACAAACCCCCTTTTATGGATATCATAACAGTGGTCAACAAATACCTTTTGTTAAGATCTGTCAAGGGAAACAAGCCTCCTTGCTGTGCTCTACTTAGGGCAATCTCATCTCTCTCCATAAGATCATCTTGGGAATCTGCTGAAAGTACAAGTGCAGTAGCCACTCTTTACTCTAGGAAGGTTTATACCGATCCAGAGCAAATAAAGATGTGCAACAGCACACAGCAGAGCAGGAAAGCACTTTGTTAGAAAGAATATCAATTACAACTGCTATCTGGTTTCATGCTCAAAGGCTGTGATTGCTTCAAGCAGTTGATCACAGTCTGATTAACAGTGATCAACTTAAGCTGATCATGATTAGAGAAGCTGAAAAATTACTCATCTGTAAAATGTGCAGTCTCACTATTGGAGTCCTTACTAGGAATGACCCCATTTTTAAGTCTGACTCAAACATTAAGTCCAGAAAAAACAATTCTGTTACCCAGTCGAACAGAATACAGACCACACACACTCATCCCAGAAGTTCTTTCCTAAATGCACAACTGAATATGAAGACACAGGAACCTCCTAGCTTCAGTTATGCACTAAGTTAGTGATAAAGAGAGGAGCTGAGCCTTCCCCTTCTTGGGAAGATATTGCTTGTGCTGTGCAGTATCTTGTGTGTCCACTTGCAGGGTCAAGTAAATAGCTTGTCACAATTCTCTCCAGTATCTTCAGTGTGGGTAAACAAGGTACAAAAAAGGAATCTGATGCATCAAACCTGTCCTGGTATTTCCTGTTACTAAGAGCACGGTGTGATACACCCTATATAAAAAAACAAACCAAAACCAGACTACTTTAGGCCTGAGTCCCATAGCAATAGTAAGAAACTTGAGTCATTTGACATTCCAAACAAGTGCCAGTTTTCTGTTGAAAAATAGAAAGAAAACAATACAAAAGGATTTCTTGAGATGGCAAGAATGTTCTTCCTCCTACTTCAGCTATAAACAAAGTACTAGGGTGGAAACTATGTTTTCCAAATAGCCTGACTATTTGGAAACAGGTCTTGTCTCTAAGAGTAGTGACTAAGCATTTATTTTTGCTGAAAACCACACCATTTTTAATCAGCAATGTTCAACACTGGGTACTTACTGGTAATTGCTGGCTAGCGAAGGATGTATTTTGGTTCATGCAGTTTCAGCTGGTATACTGAGAGCTTTTACAGAGGATTAGTGAGTCATGAAGCAACTTGCTCACTGGCTTGGACAACCTCTCAACATTGCTCTCCACTTCAGATACTCTGTGCTACCATCTGATACTGAGCTGGGTGACCTATGTGGTTCCATTTCTGCCCTTACCTGCTTCACTAATGACTGCACTTCTACACATGCTTAATTCTGGTCAGATTAATAGATTACCAGACTTCATCTCAATGAGGGTTCCAGCCTTACTGAATTTTCCCTTCCACATGATTGCCCGTATCTGAATTTCTTTGTATTCTTCCCATTCATACTCAGTACCTGCTTTAACAGCTGCTTTTAATAAGAAAACAGGTGATTTTTTTTTAAGTGTAGTATTCTGTTTGTTTGAAAAAGAGTACTTCACATATCCTGAACCCGTGACTGATGATGAGGCACCTTCAAGAACATTAATTTGTGCGAAGAAATGGCACGAGGAATTTTAAACCCCTTATTTGTAGCATGCAGTATGCATTGGGAGACAGATAAAATTCCATTTGCACAGGATCATGCTCATACCCATTGAAATGTTACAACAGGTAGGATATCCAAATTATTTTCAGAGGTTATAACTTTATTGTGGCTTCTAGCTTCCTTAGTCAAAGGCATCTAGATGAAGGTTGGTATTAAGAGCATCTCAGCAACACTGCTGCTGTAGAAGAGGATCATTATTGGTGTCAGGTATGGCTTAACCTAGCAGCAGGTTAGCTGATGTGCTGAGAGCACTGGTGTGTTTCCATGCAGTGAAAAAGCACAGATTTCATAGACTCAGGAAGCACTACTCAGCAAAAGTATAGACAACTTAAGTGCTACAGGAATGTAAATTTTCAGGTTTGTGTTCTATTTCAGAAATGTGAATCATTTCAGGTTTTTTGCCTCACTTTCAGGGTCCTACATATCCCCCCATCACCCAAAACCCTGGAATTTTCTCAGCTACATTTTTCCTAGAAAAAGAGAGAACAGAATGAGCCAGCTTTTTTAAGCCATACGCAGAGATACGTGAAAACTCTTAGAGAACCTAAGAAGTACTTCATACAACTAAGTATCAGCTGCAGGCAACAAACTGGAGGAACCTCTTCTCACTAGATACTATGCCAAGCCACAGAAGATACCAGAATGCCTTTGTAACACCAAAAAACTGTTTCCTTGTGTAAACATGCACTTTCAGCTAAACCACATTTAAAGGTAATTGCAGCCTGGTTGACTTCAAGCATTGAGTTGCTTGTATCGTTAGTACTTAGGGAGCAGAAGGAAACCTTGTGTCTCAGCTACAAATCATCTTTACCCGTGGAAAAAAGATCAGCAGGGTGCTGAGTACCTCGGTGCTCACAAAGGCACGTCCCCACCTCCCTGCTGTCACAACTGCCTTGAACTCCCAGCCTGTCCACCTGTGATGCACAGGATGCATCCCTGCCATCACACACCGTGTATGTATTTTGAAGTGTTGAAGTGGAGGAATGGCTTTTTCTTTTACTGAAATTTATTGTCAAGACCCTGAAATATTATTTTCCTCCACATTTTAAGACTAGAAATGTAGGTAAGAGTGAGTAGTGTGAAAACTGTGGCTCTGCTGAAACTGAGCTGCAATGATTTAGGTTGTAGGTGTTCAGTGTGTAGCATGACCTTTACCTTCATGATTCCTTGAAAGATTTTTATAGCACATTTCTGTCACAGCACCCATCTGAGACCTCTAAGTGCTCCAGTGAGTCTGTTAGTACTATTAAGTATCTATGGATAACTGAAGCAACAGAATCATTTAAATGATCTCCCCTTCTTTTGATGTCAACCTTTTCGGATTTATTTGATTCACCTTGCTAAAGGAAAATTCAATATGATCTACAGCATCTAATTTATGTTCCAGCCAGTCAGTAACCTTGGTCAGAGACAGCTATTAACACCTAGAAGAAGCTCATGTTCATTAGAAGATGCGCATGGGTGTACATGCCCTAGTTTTCATAACAACTATTACATCTCCAGGCTTCCTAAGGTGAAAAAAGACATTGCATACATCTCCTGCACAGTTCTGTATCCACTGTACCAAGCCATAGCATCACAGAATGTCAGGGGCTGGAAGGGACCTCTGGAGATCATTGAGTCCAACCCCCCTGCCAGTGCAGGGTCACCCAGGGCAGCCCACACAGGAACAGAGCCAGGGGGGGCTGGAAAGTCTCCAGAGCAGGAGACTCCACA
>JANHFX010018765.1:15276-25495 GCA_027560015.1 Chloroceryle amazona | reverse complement strand
CTGGAAAGTCTCCAGAGAAGGAGACTCCACAACCTCTCTGGGCAGCCTGGGCCAGGCTCTGTCACTCTCACAGTGAAAAGTTTTTCTTCATGTTGAGGTGGAACTTCCAGTGTTTCCCCTTGCTACCAGTGCCTCTCGTCCTATCTCAGGGCAGCATTGAAAAGAGCCTGGCCCCTCTGCTTGACCCCCACCCTGCAGAGATTTGTAAACATCAAGAAGATCCCAATGTTTAAGTCATGCACCAGAGGACTGCAGGCAACTTGAAGTTAAGAATTCTTACTGTCTGAGTACCCAAGGACCCCAGTCTAGCTCTTTGCAGAGTTGTGCCATCAAACGAGAAGGAAATCACATTTTTTTTTTTCAGTTGCAACTCACATTCCCACCAAACCAGACTGCTGGCAGCCACAGGAAGCCATCAGTGGTAATTTACACAGTGGCCTTCCATGGCTCACACTCCCATGGGAGGTTATCAGCAGTTACCAACTCTCCACTGTTCCAATAAATCTGTCATGGTACATTATACATTACGTATGCTTTCTAAACCTTAGCAAGCATATTCTCAAAGAGCCACTAGTGGGTTAGCTCTTAATAAATAGCTCAACATTTTAAAGGACAATGTGCCATTGACATTTCCTGCGAATACAAAGCAGATTGCACTGACAAAACTCTGGCAGGAGCATTGGCCCTGGTTTTTGTGCAATGTGTGTGTCTGTCTAGACAGAGGTAGAACACAAAGCATTTCAGCTAGGCACGTGGAGTGTACCAAGTTGAAAACACTGCCTCAGCATTGCTACAGTGTCTGATTTTCTCTCAGTACAAGGCACTGTTGGGAAAGACTGAAAGCAAACAGCATCTGACCCAAGATTGAGAACCATCCCTTGTTATCCTCTATCATTTCTACACAAACAATTCCCTGTTCTCTTACCTATTAGAAAAAAAACACCCTAAAAAGTAAAGATCATGTGCCTTTAAAATATTATCAGTACTAAATATTTGACCTGAGAATGGCAAAACATACCAGTTCAAGTATAATCAACATGATGCCAAACAAGTTTGACCCAGCCTGGGCTAATGTTAATAGCCTTGATATGGGTTTTGCATTAATTAATGAACGATGTAAGCCTGCCTGTAAGAGCTTTATCTGCTATTATAAATACAATGCAAGATGATTGAAAGGGAAAATGATTAGAGAAAGTGTTTCTTTTTAAAGCTTGTTTACTCAGTGCGCTTGACAATAGTTTCTGTACAGTCAGATTCTTCATCCTGAACAAGATGAGCTTGTACAGATATGCAATTATGATGATAAAGCTTCAGCCAGCACAGCTTAGGCTTTGTACAGAACTCCTGCTCTCATTTCAGCTGCCTACCACCCCATTTAAGGACAACTAAAGTGTGTTCACACTAACTTGCTCATGCTCTAGTTCTGAATACTGAACTGGGAGAATTAATGCAAATTACTACATATGTCAAGTCAACATGTGATAGCTGTTACTCACTAGGTCTACTCACTAAGCAATCTTTCACATTAAAGCCATGGCTGAAAAGGGCTCCTCACGCCAACAGCTTGCCTGTAACAGCCTTTGGATAAGCATGTGCAACCAACCAGCTGGCAACAACTGGAAAATGGAACTAAAAAACCAAACCACTCAAGACAAAAGCACATCTTCACCTTAGTCATGCAGTTCACAAAGAATTTAAGCAAAAACTTGGTCTCATTTCATATTAATTGCCCTAAAATCTCTATCATGCCACTTTGGTTCTTGGCAATACACTAGGAAAGATGTCCAGTACCCATGGGAGTAAAGCTGGCCAAGCACCACTTGTTTCAAGCCACAGGCATTTTTTTCAGTAATGCTACAACTCGTACTTGTTCCTCTAATAGAAATCTCATGAACTGTCAGCTCGGAGTAGCTTTACCTGAAATAAAGTGTTCAAATTCAGTCTATCAATATTAAGACTTAGAAGCATAAAAATACAGAGTTCAAATCATTATCTTGAAAACCAAGAGGTTTATGTCCACCCTTGCAACATTCAGCATTGCATTCTCTCAGGAGAGAAAAAGCACAGTTGACTTCAATCAATCCCAAGTTTTGCCTAGTTACTGTCTTCAAAAAGGCAGAATTTGTGTTGCTCCCAAGTAATTAATGGCTAAGGGATCCTACTAGAGTACCTAAAGGCAGTCAATCCTGGCTGCTCTTCTCAAACATAAATCCTGACTGGAGGAGGATGATTAAAAATCACAAGAGTGACTACTTTTAAAGCAAGAAACTTCTCTGGATAAAATACTTCAACCCACATGACCTTGGAAATGAAGCAAGGAAAAATAATAATATGATGGGACACTGTCTCAGTTGCCTCTTAATCACCAAGACAATTCTCAAAGCAGATTTGAGAAAAACATCATTGTTAAAAAAAACAGTACCCATAACCAAAAAAATAGGAGGTTTTATAGCTACACCTCAACTGGGGAGCAAAATAATTACTCTGACTTGATCCACAAAGATATTTAATGCAGAGCAGCTACTGGCACAGTAGTAGTGGCTCTGGAAGATAACTTGGTCACCTCACAATCTGAAAACCAGAGGACCTGCCACAATGGCAATAGGTCAATCATCCATGCATTTTGATTTTATAATTCAATAATGTTTCTGATAGAGAGCCTAAGGCCAAATTTTTCAGCTTTGACATCATTAAAAAAAAGAATAAAAATATCTGAAGCACCCTTAACTACATATGAGAAAATGCTTAAGATTTGGCCCTGGGATTTTCTGGGAAGATAATCAGCTTTTAAAAGTGTGCTTGTTAGCTGATGACCAGCGTGACTTTGCACTTATTGACATCAACTGGGAATGGAACCATCTCTAGGCAATACTTACACAGTGAGTTGGAATTCTTCTGCTGCAATAATTTGAGACTTGGTGCTTGTTATACTCAGAGAAAGGAATCTGATGATCCAGTGCTTTTTATGCAATGAGAGGTCTCCCCTCACTGCTGCTGCTTTCATCAAGAAAATAAACTCCACAGAAATCATTTTTCCATTCTAGTTACCTTTTTGGTGTATTACTGAAAAGATTTTCATCAGCATTCTTTGTGAAGCGTGTCTTTTCTATCAGAACTTGCTCATGACAAAACAAAGGTTTGAGTTTTATTCCTTTTACCCAAGGAATTCAGTACAAACATAGGGGAAAGGATGACAAATGGCACTGGGTAGCCAGACCCAACATTCTAGGAGCAGGATCTAAGATGATTACCTTGCAATCATCAGAAAGATGAGCAGAGAAGCATTTCTTTCTCTTCCCAACATTATCTTAAGGGAAAGGGCAATTTTAGCAGTGGTGACAATTACTGATGTAGCTTAAAGATAAGATTCCTAATATTCTACTTACCAAGCTAATTTACTAGCAGTCTTCAACAGCAGTCAGTTACTATGTGACTATACTCTATACCACTTGAATGTGTGGCTGTGTATCTATATTACTGGTACCACTTGACACTCAGTAGAAAATTCCCTACAGTTTTGGGCTGGCTCGAGCCTTCCTTGCACTGCTTTGACATTTTTTCAGTTCCCCCACACCTAAAGGCCTGGTATTAGATATAGACAGTGATAACTGCAATGACAATGTTAGGAAGTCACCAACTACCTGACTCTCTCCCCAAAATAGCAATTTGCTATGGTTTGGTTTTTTTTAAATGATTATTTATTACTAAAAAATAAATCAATCAATTATTTCACTGCAGTAGACAATGGCCAAAGGGTAGGATGCAGAAATGTGGCATCTCTGGGTGAGAAAGTATTTAGCAACCTAAAGGGATTTCTTCAGTTTTGCAGAGCAGCCCAGTTTTTCAGTCAGGGCATGAAGGTTTAATATTAGTGAGGGCTGAGCAACACAGACCACCTTAAGCAAAGTATTTCATTTTGATACAATACGTGCATATTTTGAAAGGTACTGCTTAAATATTCCAAGTGATTGATGCATAACTGTTGGAATTTAAGCCTTCAAGCAAGCATTGCCTACAATAAGGTGCTGAACTGATATGCATTTTGAGCTCTAACCTCCTTTTTCTACTTGGCTCTTACATTTTATCTACATTTTGGTCCAGCTTTTTCAATCTCCTTCAGGTTTGTTTCCATTTTCCTAGGGAACAAATTAGTGGACTTAGCACACAAGTTGTCCACATAATTAGATAACATTCTTACACATTTTACCACAGAAAAAGCCTCCTAGGAATGGAAAGTGTAAGAGCAGAAATGGTCATCACAGTATCAGCTTATCTATCTCCTGGCCCAGAGGAAGAAATGTCATCCTTAATACTTCTCGAGTCTGCTCTTAAACCAACCCCATGGATGGAAATGCTGTAATCTCATCAATGCTCAGAAAATATTGATGTGAAGCTACCTTTTCTTACTTTGTCTAATGACTTGCCTAAGTCTGCTTGCTGTCATTTAAGTTCATTACTACATGCCTTACCTGCAGCACATGGAAGGGAATTGAATTCTGTTTATTGCACCCTTTGATGAAATTGATGCCTTAGATCTCCTCAGTTTTTTCTCATCATTAAATTTGAAGCCCTTGTATTCTCCCCCCCAACCTGTTTTCTGATCTGGTCACTCTGGGATGATGTGCACCCTTCCTGATCTGCAGAACTCAGTGCTGAACAGAGTAGGCAGAGGTCATATTTCAAGACTGTTTCTGATGATGCATCCACTCTGGTGTTTCTCACTCCAGCTGCATGACACTGTTGAGTTCTACTGCAATCCTCTATAACAATTAAATCCTTCCCTGCAATTCCACTGCCCAGGCCACCTCATCCCTCTGCAGTTGGCATTCTTCTCAAGTGAGTTATTAGGTAATTTCTCAAGAGAGTCTGAGAACCTAATCTCATCTTCCAATGTGCTTACAGCCTTTCAAATTAATATCAGCTGCATAGTTAAAGCATTATTCCTCCATACAAATCCCTGATGGAAATACTGAATAGCATACTAGACTCAGGCAAGGTCCTTGAAGAGTCACAGTGGATATAGCCTTTTGGTCTGACTTTAAAGCACTGATTTTCAACTGTGATTTTTCTTACCAGCTCTGCATTTCCTAATAGCTTCACCTACTGCATATTTTCATACTTGTTATACATAGTGAAGGGGCATAAAAATCTGCAAAAGCAAGATTATTTGACTCCTACTGCTTCTCCCTTATTCACCCTGTCAGAGAAGAAAATTAGATCAGCTTGACATGACTTGTAACTAGCACATCCATGCTGGCTGTTACTCATCTCCTTATCACTTTCTAGGTGCCTACGAATTGTTTCTTTGGGTATATTCTGGTATTTTTCCAGGTTTTAAGTTGCAATAACAGCTGTATAATTCTTTGCTTGTTCTATTTTGCTATCTTTTCCAAGATAAAGTTCAGGGGAAGATTGAAAAAAAAAAAAATAAGCCAAAACAACAATTGTTGGGACTCCAAGATCACCACTGGCAGTTATGATGGCTGAAGTGACTTGGCCATGTAATCAAGCTTGAATTTCACCAGATGCAAATCTTTAACCTAATCCTTTCCTTAATAAGCTCAACTCTCGTACCTCTCTGACTATTAATGCAATGTCCTGCTGTCTTTGGTTAATGAAAGTTGCAACCTCTCCTTTGTCCTCAGGATGTATGCATTGTATTAGACACATACTATGCAAAAGCTAGGAACTGGTCTAGCAGGTATTGAAGATACCATTAAAGAAATTTCTTTAGTGATAAATGATGGTTCTTCTCATTGATCCTCTCATGCTTGTTGGCCTCTACTCGTTTACTTGTTGGCCTCAGTACTCATTCACTTGGGCTAAACACACTAAACCTGTAAAGGAAAATATTCTGATCTTGCTTGGGGGAACAGTTATATTCAAGGCTTACAGGACTGGGGGTTTTGTTTTGTTTGCTTGTTTGGTTTTTAAAAAGCATTGTCAGCTCTGCCTGTTAGAATTATTTGAAATTAAAGGGTTAAATAACTGTTAGCAGTGCACAATCCTTTGAAAAAGCTTTGAAGCAGGGTCAAGCTGAATATAGTTATTACACAGCAATGTATGTACATGCACATTGATGAACATCTTAACTGGCATTTTTTTACAGCCAAGAATGGACTACATCTCAGTACAGTGTCCCTGTTAACAATCTTACACCTTTCCCATGTGTAACCCTACTTGGTACCCTATTCAGTATTTTCTTAACTTGTAAACTTTGGGAATTTATTAATTTGACAGGACTGTTAGCTGGAGATATAAATAAGCCAGCCATTAGTTTGTCAATATTTAGGCCTAAAGAGAAGATTTCTGGTCTCCTTATATTAAGGAATAGATTCAATGGAAGCATCAGGCAGCACAAGCAGGAGAATTGGGAGCAAAGTGCTAGCAAGATGGAAGCTTGCACTGGCATGGTTCTGCTAACTTTGCTCTCCAAAAGCAGTTGATGACCCTAACTCTTGAAAAATCATTAGGAGAATCTCCTTTTCTTTTTGGCCTTCTTTATTTCCCCTGACTCACCAAATGGTGCAGGGAATGGCATAACAGCAACATCACCCGGTGCAGCCATTCACACCAAGCTGCACAGGAGACACAACACCAAGCACAAGTCACTGCCACACTGGACTCTCAGTCAGGAGTCAGCCAGGGCCAGCTGAAGTGTTCTCATGGGGCTATACAGGAAGAGGCTCTTGGTATGGGTAAGGGAAAGGACTAAGAGGCAGGACACCATGAGGTACAGCTGATCTCGGGCAAAGTCAACAGATCAAGCAAGGTGATTTTGATGCTCTGCTCTGATGAGACCTTACCTGGAGTACTGTGTCCAGTTCTGGAGCCCTCAACACAAGAGGGACATGGACCTGATGGAGCGGGGCCAGAGGAGGCCATGAAGATGATCAAAAGGCTGGAGCACCTCTCCTACGAGGACAGGCTGTCAGCCTGGAGGAGAGAAGGCTCTGGGGAGACCTTATAGCAGCCTTCCAGTACCTGAAGGGTGCCTACAAAAAAGCTGGAGAGGGACTGCTTGGAAGGGTATGTAGCAACAGCACAGGGGGCAGTGGTTTTAAACTAAGGAAGGGTAGATTTAGGTTAGATATTATGAAGAAGTTCTCTACTATGTGGGTGATGGAGCACTGGAACAGGCTGCCCAGGGAAGCCCCATCCCTAGAGACCTTCAAGGTCAGGCTTGATAAAGCTCTGAGCAACTTGATCTGGTTGAGGGTGTCCCTGCTCACTGCGGGGGGGTTGGACTAGACCTTTAGAGGTCCCTTCCAACCCAAGTCATTCTATGATTCTATGCTAGCCCTGGTCTTGAGGGGAGAAGCTGTTGTTACACCCCTACCTGTGAGAGCTAACAGCTTCTCAAAGAAGCCAGCATTGTGACTATTAAGGCGTGATTAAGCAAATGAAGCAGCAGAGGAAGGAAGGAAGGAAACAATTCTGCATTTCATCTTTCTCTGAGGCAGATAAACTTCAGCAGTAGAAAGTAAAAAGATTGCAGGTAATTATGCTCCAAACATCTTCTTCAGCAGACTTTCCTATTGCAGCCTTCGTGGCCACATTCACCACGTTCACATCTATTAATGCTGCAAACAACTGATTTACCTGCATTTTGCTGGCCAAAGACACACAGAAGAATTTAGCCAAGAGATGCTGCAGCAGCAGATTCTACCACAGACATACCAAAGAAGCTTTACAGATAAATATCAGCTTTAACCAACCCTTCCAACTTGGCTATTTCTATAGCAAGTGTTTTGAAATACCAAATCCAAATTACAGAACGCTTTGCTCTCTTTCTAACTCTGCAAAAGAAGAAATCATCCGCCCTTTAATACTTAGTACAAACATCTTGTTGCTCTCTGCCTTGAAGCAACTGGTCTCAAAACCAACAAAACATCTTACTCTGCACAAAGTTCAACCTTACTTATGGATGACACAGATCTTGGCCTGCTATTTGCATTTTTATTACTACCTTGTGTAACACAGCAGAAGTGTATATGAAATCTGCCCTGTTTTCCTAACTGTGTTTGAGTGCTGGATGACAAATCTGGACTGTTCCAAACATCTGACAGTTATGCTGCAGCTTCCTTTGATGGAGCAACAGACCCTGGGTCTCTCTAGCAACGAATGTAAAATTGGAATTTGAAATGTTATTTCATACATCACAAGACAACATTATGTTATCTGCTCCATCCAAAGCTGTACAAGCTGTTGGAGAAGTGAAGGAATATATTCTGTTTAATTTCATACCTCCTATGATCACACAGCTGTGTGATACGATACCACCAAAATAACTTTTGAAGGAATGGAAATGCTCCACACGTTAAACTCAGAATGCAGTAACAAATCTCAAGGATTCAATTTGCTGTAGATGTTGGGTATTACAGCAACATAGAGAACAGCTCTGAATATGGTAAGAAAAAGAGGACATGTGACAAAAATGTAATTTGTAGTTTTCTAAACAGTTCTGATGAGCTTTTTTATTAAAGTGAAAAAGATACATCTGTCAGCTTTGGACTTGTGCTTTATTTAATACTCGTTTTATTCCCATCATCTGCAAACTTCCTCAGTTTCTGCTTCAGTCTTCAACAAATCTTGCTGGTATTATAAATCAAACGAATAATCTGACCATTATATTCCAATTTAGTTGGCATAATCTATCCCCTTCTGTCTTTCTCTGACACATCAGGTACTAGCCACTATTGAGAATGGAATATGGGGCCCTGGACTCAGACTACCATGAAAATTCCTATGTCTTGTTTAAATAGTTTAGGCTTAACCCTCAAAACTGATTTGTGCAGCCAGACAGTCCACTCTTAACCACAGAACATATGCTTACCTCCATGGACTGTCGTAACCAACAGCTAGTGATGCCACCCTGCCTTATCCTCCTGCAAGTGTGCTGCTAAATTGGAGTTGAAATGAAACAAAAGTGTCAGGTGAGGATAAAGAATTGGTGTCAACAAACGATGGTTTGATGGTTGAGCGTCAATCCAAGCAGCTGAAAGAATATTTTCCTCACATTAAGGTAATATTTGTTTATAAGCAGCTAAGCAAACTCAGTTTTCTATCTTGAGGTGGACCGAAAAAAAAAAATTGAAGGGAAAAGAGTTGAAGAAGCTAGATATCTAACTCAAGATCCTCCTCAGTTTTAGCTCTACACAGAGTTTTAGCTAAATACCCGATCTTCACCTTGGTCTCTGTATTTGGATAAATGAGAACACACGTGTCTTGAAACTGATATGAAGTGTACTTAGACACATACGTGCATCTTCCTGGAAGCCTAGGAAATGTGTCACTCTACTAGGACTGCTGAAAAACCCCTCAAATACCTGAGGAAGGAAGCACTCGTAAGATGTAGTTGGAAGCTGTAGCAAGGAAAGCTGCTACAGAGGCCAGGATCATAGAATGTACTGGGTTGGAAAGGACAGCTTCGAGCCATTCCCCCTTGTCCTGTCACTACAAACCCTTGGGAACAAACCCTCCCCTGCTTTCCTGTAGGCCCCTCTCAGGTACTGGAAGGTGCTCTAAGGTCCCCCCAGAGCCTCCTCTTCTCCAGGCTGAACAACCCCAGCTCCCTCAGCCTGTCCCCACAGGAGAGGTGCTCCAGTCCCCTGATCATTTTTGTGACCCTCCTCTGGACCTGCTCCAACAGGTCCATGTCCTTCTGGTGTTGGGGGCTCCAGAGCTGGACTCCAGTATGGATGGAGGATTGTGCACTACACACTGGCTATGAAAGAGGCGCCGAGCGCCTGAGACCACCGTGCCACTTGACAAATATGTGCTGTTTATTCACACGTGCTCCAAAAGAAACATGGCAGCTACTGTCTGCAAAGACTGCAGAACTGCAGATAAGAGATAGGAGAGGCACCTCTCCTTTCCTCTGCTTTGCATCCCTCTTCTCCCAGCTATTTGCCTCACCCAGCCTTACTGGGCACTCTGCTCCCTTTCTGCAGGAGGCAGAGACCAGAAGGCTGGGTGGCCACACTTCACATTTAAGAAGATTCAGCTGGGTGTCCAGAACTGTTTTGGATGAACAAAGATGTATCTATAATCTAGGACATTATGGAATAATGGAGGATATGAATGCAGGTGCTGTGGAATAATATCATAAAACCATGTGAATACTTCTCATTATCCCCTGAGCTGCCCTTCCCATGGCTGGTTTAAAACCCAGTCCAGCTGAGTGAGTGAATAATGGTTATGAAGAGATTAATTTTCT
>JANHFX010018765.1:0-10861 GCA_027560015.1 Chloroceryle amazona | reverse complement strand
GGCTGCAGACACGTATGTTTTGAAGTTCATGTGACACTGACTGGAATATAGTCCCACTGGTGCTTTAAAGACTACAGTTTATTATGAAAATATGGCAGCTAAGCAACATCAAACATTGAGTAGGCTGCACTTTTTCATCCATAGGAATCATGGTTCTGTAACTGCACGTGTTCCAGTACTTGGTATTTATTTATAAAGTATCATTTATATTTGTTTTCCTCTCCTGGAGAGTAATAATCAAACATTCAGAATAGTGCTGTAACCAATTAGTTTGGGTTTTTGTTTTTCAAGAGTATAACAGACATTGGAACCTAGCTGTTAGAAATTTCCTCCTGAAGTCTCTATTTCCCTGGAATAGCTTTTCAAAAGTAGCTGTTTTCAAAGCTTTGGAGCTGGGCATCTTTCTAGAGGGTAACTGGCATGGAGGAACACAGACAAGTCAGGCACCCTGAGCTCTCCTTGTACAGTCATTGCCTCCAGTTCATCTAGATTAAAACACATGTAGTATTTTACTTGCACATTAACAGCAGGTTAATGTTTCAGCAGGACAAGAAGCATAACAAGCAGGAAGGTGTCAGAAGCATACCTTGGACAGAAGCATCACTTATCTACCTGTGACATACCAAGAACTGAGATTTGTATTAATTTAATTTTCTGATTCTTTAATATAGATAAGGCAAGCATCAAGCAGTTGCTGCGCAGCCATATTCAGATAGGTACATGATATTTTATGCTAAGAATTGAGACTAGTTGACCAGTGTGTAACTGTGTTCAGCTGTAGGCAGCAGGGTGACAGGCAGATGAAAAAGTCAAGAATGACACAACCTTAGCTGACTTGAAGATGCTGGCAAAGACAGGCAGATAATTTTCTTCAGCTGCTCTATATGAAAAGCATCACCTACACTGACAACTTCCATACCTCTGTGAAAGGATGTGCTAAGGTGCACTGAGTCTTGCTGGCGTCCACACAAGACCTGGCCTGTTTACTTCTTGACACTGAACAGTTCCAATAAGGTGTGGGTCAGGAGGGAGGGTGGCCCCTGGAAAAGTGCAGATTCTCAGGTCAGACCCCAATATCTATAAGGTGTCACATCTCCTATTGCTCCAGGATCATTAGGTGGCAATATCATGCACATGAACCACAGAGAAAACTGCCTGTTAAACATTTACGCATTAGTGTGCGGCTTCCAAGTTGCTTTGAAGAGCTAAAGGGAAAAGGAGAGACTACTATAGAGTCTGTCTTCACAGGGTCCTGCTCATCCTTCTCACTGATGTGCCCTTCAGTAGCAAGATCCAGTTTGGAACTGAGACCCAGTATCTATCTCCAGCAAAGATCCTGAGACTTTGCATTTCCTCACAGGATACCCCTGCTTTTTAAGTTACCCATTGGAGTAAAGCAATCACTTCAAAAGAGACCACTGTCTCTCGGGCCATGTGTGCATCTGTGTAAAGTCCTTCATACAACTTCCCCTGGCTGGGAAGATTTTCTAACCTTTCTGGTTTAAGAGCTTCCTATTAAACAGCACTTCAGCAAGTGTGAATGCTCCTTGCAAGTGGCAGTGCCAGTTTCCAGGGTGCTGGGCGGTAATTTACTAGTGCCAAGCACCAGCTGGAATTTTAAAGCATGCTTTTAGCAGCTCGAGCTGCATTTGCCTCAAGACTATTTCACCACAGATACACAGGCCTTGCAGTTACACAAAGAGCCACACTTTGGAGAACATTTAGACATCACAAAGCAAGTCATGACCATCTGATACCATCACAGTTGCTGGACCATGCCTAGCGAAAAGAGATTATGAAATGTCATACGATTAGCAGAAATAATCTTACAATAATACTGGGTTTGGAGAGCAGACAAACATTCAAGGCCACTATCTATAGCTTCTCAGCAAGCATAGGCAAGCCAAGTTTTCCCCGAGGCTTTGTGGTGTTGGGTGGATAGTTGCAACCAATCTTAGCTATGTTTAATCCATTTTCTGTCACCCATCTTTTTAATTATACCAACATTTTTACCTTAATATTTTCTTCATGCTTTTCTTTAGGTATCAGAATTCAGCTTTTCTCTTACTTTTATTTTCTGCATTTTCATTAAAGCCCCTCCTATTAGCCTGCATTTGTCACCCCCTGTATGCAGCACCAGCATCAGCCATGCTCCCTGGACACCATGAATCCAGACTTTCTCCTGTTCCTGGGAATTCCATACCTCTTGTATCAGACAACATACCTGTGCCATAAGCCAGCAAGGGAAACCCAGACAGAGGCAGCCCAGGGTGAAGCAGGTCAGGAAGGGACCAGGTTCCACAGCAGAAAACTCCCAGCTAGAAGAATGAAACTCAGAGTTAACGCTACACCCAAACATACAGGTGAAGAGTTCTTGTTATTCCTCACTGTCCTCAGCTGGGATGCTGCTCAGGGAGCTGCCACAGCCATTCCCCATCATCTGAATATGCTTTCTAGGAACACCTCAGGTTCCTGCCTGAATCCTCCAGCTACTACCAAATGCAAAGTGACCCTACAAAGTATGTCCAGGTGGTGGGGTTTAACCACTGCTGGAAACTAAACACCACACAGCTTCTTCCCCACTGCATTCCCCATGCTCCCTCCTGGGGGATGGGAAGGAGAACAAACCAGGTGTGCTGGGCCAAGAGAGCAGCATAAGGAGAGAAGAAAACACCAGCGATAACGAGAGTACCAGTGAAGTGATGCATAAAGCGAGTGCTGTAAACCACAAGGCAGTAGCGAGTCCCACTGTCCCTACCTCCAGCCCCACCGCTGAAGCCACCGACTAAAAAGCCCTGCCCCAGCCCCCTTATGTAGCAGGCATGAGGTCAGCGTGGCATCACCTCTCCCAGTGCCTGGCTGGGGGGTTTATCCCGGCTGTGGCCCCTCCCAGCTGCTTGGGCTAGTGAATGTTAACCCTCTCCTAGCCGAAACCAGGACTCCCTCATCTCTCTGTGCTTCTGCTGGGATGGAAGGGTCCCACAGGGTCCAGGCAGCAGGCACAGCGCCTTTGAGCTCGACTGGAGGGGTTTTTTACCTGGTTTCCCACTCTTTCCCTAGGCCTTCTCAGCACTACAGTGAGCTCAGCTTTAGGCATTTCAAACGCTGCATTGTAGGCTGGGGTGATGTCCCACCTTAGGAAGCAGTTTCAACCAACTTTGTGTTCTCTGGCCTTCCAGCGAGCACGCTGTACAGATGACATTCATAGAAGCACGGAGTTTCACTATGTCACAACCCTGTTAGAAGCAGGAGTCAACGTTTTGGACACACATCCAGAACATACTCTAGTTCCCCTACTGCTTTCATCAAGTTTCTTTGCTACAAGGCTACAGCAGCATCTGCTTTTTTTCCAATGAATGAATATAAAGCACGAATGAAGAAATACAAGCCATTCCTGGTGCCCTGCACAGACACATTAGCAAATGTACGTGTGCAACCCTGTTCAAGGGAGTTGGGGTTTCCAACTTCTGGTTGAATCAACACTCCTTTAGTGCAACATTGATGCTAACTGCTGCGCGTGTCACCACTGTCAAGTGCTGAACACGAATGAGCAGAGGGTCCCCGTGGGATGGCGCCAGTGTAAGACCTGCAGGGCAAAGAGTGAGCCTCTGCACCCCAGGTACAGGCAGAGCTGAGTGGGATCCCTCCCAGCTGCTCTCTGGGGGTTGCAGTCTGTGGGGTTTGATCGTCTAAGGCCTGTCCTTGCTACTGCCATTTAATGGAGCCTCCCTTATTAGCTGGCAGAGTGAACCTCAGATAAAAATCAGCTTCCCCCAGGCAACGAAGGGAAAGCAGCACCATTGATTCCAGGCTGCATGGCAATAAAAATAATTCAGAAATACCCTTTCCCTCTCAGAAGAAGTAAACTAAGCTATTTGAAGAGTTTCAGTCACGACAGACATTCCCCATCCATAATTGAGCACAGGATTTGGGTTTACTGAGCTGCCCAAAGTGCTTTGCTGTTGAGCACCGGCCGCCAGTAGCACTTAGCCCTGTTCCAGCAGCCGCGTGGGAAAGCTGCCGACCCTGGCTGCCCTGGCAGCCTGAGTCTCTGGGCACGCAAGGTTTTGTGGAATGGACCACATGAAATACAAGTGAAATATTGACCATAATCATATTTATAAGGGGTCTGGCTCCCGGGAGAGACTGAAAGCCTGAAAATCGTATCAGAAATGAAATAAAATGTAGTGTAGTTTGTTGGAGTTTTTCCAATTGTGTTTGAAAAGTTTGAAGGCAAACAAAAACCCCTGCTTTGTTGGGGTCAGTGGCCACAAGAAAACAGTCAAACATTTCTGGTGAGTGTTAGGAAAATAGCTGAGCAGAAGCAACACCTACCAGCAGAAAGCCTCTCTGCTTGCAGCAGGCTCCGCCAAGCCCCGAGCCACCTCTCCCTGCTTCCATCCCCATCCCTGAGGTGCTGCCACTCCAACAGCTGCCTTCTGTAGTTTCAGCGAGGCAGTGCAGGGTAGTTATAAATACATAATGAATGCTTTTAAGGCTCCCTGCCAGGAAGGGTGTGTGTTGTTTTTGAGCGGGTGCAGTGATGTTGTGTCCAGTGCAAAATGCTGGTAGGCTACTGGAGAAAGGGAAGTGCTACGGGGGGTGGGATTGGGGTGATGAAGGTGGCAGGGCACAGGCAGGAGCAAGGCTGGTGGCACAGCAGTGGCAGGGCATCTAGCAGCCCACACTGCAAAAGCAGGTGGCTAAAAGTTTCTGCTTCGTCCGAAACTTAAACCCTATAGAAAATGTGAAAATGTAACTTTCCTGCTAGAGCTTTTGCTCAGGAGTGTGCAGCTCTGGAGGCAGGTTGGGTGCTGGTCACAAGAGGCACCCTGACATCCATGCTACAGCAAGTAAGTGCAGGAGGTGACCCTGCTTGTTGGCTTCGTGAATCCCAGCGGTCAAAAAGTGGCATGTTCTATGTGTTTAAATGGAGAGGAAATGCAGCCTGTGACTCTCGGTCTGGACCCGATTGCCTGTTTCCCCAAATCATTTCAATACATACTTCACCTAAACACGTGGTCAGGTGGCTCAATAGCCTCATCTGGTTATGTTCAGGTACTTGCTATTTCCTGACTTTCTCCTGAAGTCTCAGCATGCTGGCTACTGACACCACTTCCAGAATTAGGGGCTTAAAGCATCTTTCGGGTCACACTGGGGTGCTGGCTGAGGTTTGTTCAATGCTTCTATGGAGCTCTTTTATACCTCACAGTATAAATATCAGAAATACAAGTTCCCATGCTCCTCAACACCTGAAGACTGCCT
Organism: Chloroceryle amazona; assembly: GCA_027560015.1. Taxonomy (NCBI): domain Eukaryota; kingdom Metazoa; phylum Chordata; class Aves; order Coraciiformes; family Cerylidae; genus Chloroceryle; species Chloroceryle amazona. The sequence continues at coordinate 5,596 of JANHFX010018765.1, read as the reverse complement.
GTGATGGGTGAGGGGAATGACACAGTAAATTCATCTGGCAGAACCTGAAGCCTTTACGATGCTCGAGCGGTTAAAACTTTGTAAGAAAACCAGCAACATCTGCAGGAGACAAAGCAGGTCTGGGAATTAAGCAGTATTTTCTGCTCTCTGATTTGGGGTGATTTGGGGTTGAGAAACTACATTTGTCTAACAAGGGGGGTAACAACTCCAACCTGTTCCCGTGGGACATTGGGAGGATGGCTTCAACAATGACCTTGTGCATCAAACGTGTCACACCACCCGTGAACAATCAGTAAGTGCTCTGATTTATTCCAGGTCTGGCTGGACGTGAATATGAGTGAAATCTCTGGGAAGTTCAGATGCTTAACACCTGAAAATCTGCTTTATTTTACAGAGCCAGAGGTCAGGATTCCTAAGGCACGATAGGCACCTCTCCCTTCAGCTCCTAAGATTTTAAATGTGGCCATAACAAGAGTCTTTGCTTTTTTCTCTTAAGTATTCTTAATAGTATTCAAGGGCACTCTAGTCCTCGTAGAAGAGCAACGAAGATGTGTGTGCTAATTCTTGGCTGCCTGTTTTGCTGAAGATGAGTAAGACTCGCTTATTGCCCACGGAGTTCTCTACTGTGGCAACAGATTACTTTTTTAAGGAATAAATGTTTAAAATGATGAAAAGGGAGCGCTGCCAGCCATGCCTATATACATCCTGCCCGCAGTAATTCCCCTCCTGGCACGTGTGGGCAGAAACTCCTTCAGAAAAGAGACTTTCAGCCTGTAATGAAGGGTGAAACCTGTACAAGCTGCTACTGGTGGTTCACCAGCAGTGACTGGGGGTCGTCTCCTTACCCTGTTTTACCCCACCGGTGGAGAGACGGTGCACGAGATCAGGATGACAGCGTGCAGAATGACATCAGGATCGGTGCATAAGATCAGGATGACATCACAGCTCTGTGGCATGGCCCATCCCTTGGGGACACCTTTATATGAGCTCAGTGCCACAGCCTGCAGAAAACCAGGTTCAGTGGCATCCGATGCAGAGGCTCTGATCCCGGGCTGGAGGCTGCCATGCTTCAATTCCCTTCCTCGTGGCAGCAATTTCAAGTGGTACAGTCTTGCCAGTCAAATTTATTTTAGATGTTAGGTTTTGCAGCCCTGGTCATCTTATAATTTTACTTCTGTATGTAGCTCGTAGACTGACAGCAATGTTTGCCTGTGTAGGTAAAACTCTCCCTGCTCTTTCTGTTACAACTGATTTAACCGGTGCACGTGATTATTTACAACAAGTATCTGCATGAGAAAAGGTGAAAGTGAATCATAAACAGAATAATGTGAAGGATAGTTGACCTGCAAATCAGTAGACAGGCTTTGTGAAACTCTTACCATGCACTTGCTACATTGGCCTTGGGTTATTAATCCTATTGTTTCCACATATGATTGCCCTGATATAAATTGCACATAACCTTTCTTCCTCTTGATCCTGGGTAAGCCAAAAACATAGTTTGCCCTTGAAAATCAGGGGTCCTTATCACGAGAGCCCTTGCTTCGAATACATTACACATGCAGAGCCATTTGCAAAGAGTGTTTCTCTAATTTTATTGATTCATATGAGGAATAATGGAAACTTTAAGCAGAATGTCATTTTTGCTGCAGTGAAATTTAACAGCTTGATGCACTACCATCTGCTTAAGGGAAAATAAGCATCAAGTTGATGTTAGGCTTTAATTCTGTAATAATATTTCAAACTGTACAGCAGTCCTGACAGCAGAATGATTCTTTGAGTAGATTGATCTCTTTTGGAAGTGCTGTACAACAGCAAGAATGGACAGAATTATTTGGTTTCTTAAGCAGGAAAGATGGGAAATTGGGTACATTAGAAAAGGAAACCCAAGAATGTTTGACCACATAGGCAGCAGAAGAGTCAAGGGGAGAATGAGTGCATTGGCTGTGTCTGCTGGAGGCAGGATAGCAACTCAGGACAGCAGCTGGTGGACCGTGAAATCAAAGCGCTAGGATCTGTTGATAGAACTGTACCACAGCTCCTGTTCTGAAACTGCTGCTGCCTTCCCAAGACCATCCTCATTCTCCTCGTGGTTTTAACTAAATCTCTATTACACCTTTTCTGGGATGGGGAGCCTTCTGTGGCAAGTCATCTTTCCATTTTGCTTGTGCCCTATCAAGCACCATGTTCATAACCACCAATGTCTCTGCAAATGATAAACTTCATAATGATGGGACTGACTGCTTTTATTTACTCACTGGTATCCTCTCTTTCAACATGACATCATGTGGGGATGGGGCTCCTGTTTATTACACCACGTTAAAAGGTGAAAAGGAAAATATAAGTCAACCAGGATATTATTGTTAATATCTACATTACTCCTGGGCACTAAACAGTTAAACAGTGGAATGTCCTGCTTCACTTATTGCAAGTTAATGACGTGTGAAAATAATATTACCCTCCTGTCATTTGTTCTAATCAAGGACCGGGCATCCCAGTTTATATTCATGAAAAATAATATCTATTCATTTTGTATTTCTATTCATGAAAAAATGGTTAACGTATAACGGGAGTTGTCATTTCTTTAAAGTAGCAATAAATGAAAAAACTTTCAACTGTTCTGGTCTGAATCTACACAGAAATAAAAGCATCACAAAGTCTATTCATAAATGAAACCAGAGTAAGAAAGAAAAATACCTTGCAATATCAAGGGCTATTTCATCACTTTTCTTCTGTTTTGAGTATAGATGCTAAAATTATGTGTGATGTTGAGAACTTAACTGGCTGAATGCTATCTGCTAATATAAGCAGAGTTCTCCATGCCTAAGCTGAAATAAGGAGGTAAGAATTTTGCAGTTATTTTTTTATCTATTAGGGGAAAATCTAACCACGAAATGCTACTAAAACTTTAGAAATTGTTCCTTAAAAGCCAGTGGTACAGTAGAAATCTGATGACCCAAGAGCTGCTTGGGACTTGAGCTTAATTATTGCAGAGTTATAGGGATGGCCTAGACTGGGTTGTAAAAGCTGGTGGTGATTTGGCTACCAGGACTGTGATAGTGTGGAGCTTTCAGTCCTGTAAGAAGCAAAATAAACCGCAGAATCACAACCGTGGCCTTCAGAAGAGAAAATGATGACTTGTTAAGGTCTGTTTGGCAGGATCTCACAGAAGACTGCTCTGGAGAGCAAAGGGACCCAGGGAAGTTTGTTGACCTTCAGAAACATCCTTGCAAGAGCACAGAACAGTCCCTTTTGTTCTGTGGGTAACTGAGCAAGTGTGGCAGGTGGCCAGCATGCATGAAAGGGGCTCTCCTGCCTGAGTTCAGACAACAAGCAAGCACACAGGAGTACTGGCCACCAAGGAGCAACACAGAGACATTACTTGAGTGAGCATGGAAGGATTCAGTAAAGCCAAAGCTCAGCAGAAGTTAAAGCTCATATGGGATTTGAAAGATGACAAGAAGGGATTCTGTAAGTACATTCACAATGAAAGAAAAATGTGGTCCTCCTGCTCGGGGATGCAGGTGACTTAGTGACATAGGACAGGGAAAAGGCTGAGAACCTTGATGGCTTTTGTGCCTTTCTTTTTTTCTCCTGGTGAGGTCTGCCCTCAGGCACTGAGAACTGATGACAGGGGAGCTCTGCTAAGTGGACATAGCCAAGTCCATGGAGCCAAGTAGCGTGTTCCTGAGGGAGCTGGAGAAGTGGGCTGATGGGAACCTTTAAGTTCAACAAAGCACCTTTACAGGAAAGGACCCAGGGGTACCAGAGAAGTGGAACACAAGTCAGCCATGGGTTCTTACAGCAAAGAATGGGAACAACCCACACTGGGGCTGTATTAGCGAGCACGTCTTCAGCAGGTTGATGGAAGTGCTTGTTCCCCTCTACCTGGCATATGAGAGACTGCATCTGGAGCACCATGTTCAGTTTTGGGCTGCCCAGTGCAAGAAAGATAGGGACATACTGGAGCAAGTTCAGCTCCTGACTTGCAGCCAAGGCTGCCATCGGCGTTCACAACCCAGACTGGTTCAGGTCTGTTAGTCAGACTCACATAGCTCACTCTGACATGCAAATACCCAGGTGAAATGTAGCAGCCCATGACATACAGACCAGGTAAGATGATCTAACATCTCGTGAATATGAAATAAAGAGATACAATGGAGAACAGCATAGAATTTCTCTTAGCCAGAACAAGAGAACTGGAATAGATCATCACCCTGCTCCTTTAGTGCACCAATGCAGCAACTTGATGCCTGAATGAAATGCCTCAGAAAAAAAATGAGAGATACTGAACATTTTCCAGGTTATCCATTGGAAACTCTTCGATGTTTGTTTGCATTGGTGTGGTAGCAAGCAGCAGTGTCAGTGAGCTGGAGGAGAGCACTGTAGCACCAGAAGCTTCGACTTCAGTGGAATACAGTTCCCTGTCTGTCAGGTTAACAATGGTAAAAGAATAGCTTGTGCTTAGGGACACTGCCGGGTTCGTTTACATGCATTAAAGCTTTAAATAAAGATCTGTATCCTAGGATCTGATGAAAACATTGAGGACAATATAGTAAAATATATTTTATTAAACACAAAATATTTTTCCTCTGTCATCAATAAACACAGTAACAGAATTTATGCAGATAGATGTATAATTTTATCATGTACATATGTTTGTATTTCTCAGCTCTATCTTTTCTACAGCATTTGCAGCATGCTGTAACATGTCCAAGTTTTTACAACGGAAAAATAGACAAAGCTCCCCAGACTTTATAAGAAAAGATAAACAGACAGTTGTATCAACTGTTTTTCCACATAAATCGATCTAATTGAAAAGTTGTGAATTTATGTGAGTGCTGGCTATGTGCTGGGTATCTGACTCCTCTGAAAGGTGTCACCAGCATCTTCCCACTTCTATCTGCTCTCAAAAGACTTCCACCCAATCATCCAAAGGCCCTAAGCCAGTCAGTATGTGGTGTTCAGTTCAGTCACAGGCACGTGACAAACCCTTTTCAACTCTGTCACTCCCTCTACCAGACTTTTCAATTGCACCCCTTATCTGCAGGCCTGTCAGCACAGAGCCCTGCCTTACCTGTCAGCACAGAGCCCTGCCTTACCTGCTCTAGCTGGACACTACAAAAATAATGACCCAGTGACTTGTTCCTCACAGGCTACGGACTTTGCCTCAGGCTCTCCTGGTCAGGTCAAGGCAGCCATATAGAAAACTCTGCTGCCTGCTACACGTTTCATCTTCCCATCATAGTATAGCTCTAGTTTCCTACCACCAGCACAAAACTCAACCTGAATTCAAGGCTCCAAGTGCTTAGAGGACCAGCGAAATCTTAGCATTATTCTCAAGATTAGAAGCATCATACAATCATAGAATGCATTGGGTTGGGAAGGACCTCTGAAGGTCATCTGGTCCAACCCCCCTGCAATAAGCAGGGACATCTCCAAACAGGTTGGGATGCTCAGAGCCTCAGCAAGCCTGGCCTTCAATGTCCCCAGGGACGGGGCCTCCACCAGCTCTCTGGACACCCTGTTCCCGTGATCCATCACCTCACATTAAAGAACTTTATCCGAATGTCCAACCTAAATCTGCCCTTTCCTAGCT